>QDHC01000594.1:214807-286381 GCA_013186455.1 Papilio dardanus tibullus | reverse complement strand
CGGGCGCGTACACGGTGCGGCGCGGCGGCTCCGCCTCGGGCCGGTGGTGCGAGGAGGGCGCGTGCGCGTCCGACCAGCACGCCTTGCTGGGCGTGAAGTCGCCCTTCACGAACATCTGTATCGGCCGCCGGAAGCCCTTGCTCGCGTGCTGCGGCACGCCCAGCACGCAGCACTTGCTGAACCCCACTTCGGGCGACAGTAAGTACTCGCGGAATTTGTGCGGGAACATCTCGATACTGTTGAAGTTTTCGTATATTGTTGGCTGAAATTAAAACAAACACACATTGAATAATTCTATTAGGCAAGCAAGACAAGCTAAGAAGATTAAGGTACACTATGTAAAGAAAGAGTTTAGAAATGACCGTCGCAAAACATGAATTTCAAAATGTTTTTTTATATTATCAAAATGAAATATTACCGTTAGACGCTTTTTCTTCTTATAACTAGCCCAATTTTGTGCTTCGAGCACCAGTTTCCCTCCGGGGCGGAGGTCGGCGAACATGCGGCGGAAGGCCCGCTTCAGGCCGGCGTCGCCCCAGTTCAGGTGCATCCACTTGGTGGTCGACAAGCACAGGATCAAGTCAAACTGCGGGCTTTCTATACCTGAAGCAGTTATATCCTCGCGAGGAACATAATTTCCCTGTAAAATTAAAAGTAGGTAGTTAAAAAAAGTTATTGAAATTAAAAACTAATTTCAATAATGTTTAAAAATAAATAATTTTACTGATTTACAATCACATTAATTTTCTTATCATTCTGCATGCACTCTTTATGTAACATGTATTTTACATTATCAAGTCATGCCACAACATAGCAAATTTAATGCAAATATGCCTCATCTTTCTTTAATTTTTTATTCCATCTGTTTTAGCATTTCCCAATAAGTCTATTTTATAAATTATAATGTATTACACAACTCTAATGAATATTCAATCACACATCACTTCCCAACTGATATCTTTCATTAATGCAATGCTAAGTGTACTTTACCATATCTAGCTCTTATATTATACTAGATTAAATATATTTTGGAGGCCAAGTTTTTATTTTAGATATCCATGTCTAATTTGAATATTTTGCTGGAAATAGCAATTTAAAAAACTGTTGTATAACATCATAATATGCAATATAACAAAATGTGGTGAAAAATATATTTACCTGTTTAAATGTTATATTATATGGGAACACAGGTGGAGCAACTTCTGCTGTATTATCAAGAGGACCAAACAACACAGACATTGACAGAGGGAAGAAACATTGACCATCTTGCTTTACTGCCTTTCTATTCTTCCTTGGTTTTCTGATTTTCCTTCCAGGTAGTTTCTTATTATCTTCACTCTTATCCTGTTTTTGTTCAGTGGAAACACAACCTTCACACTTGAGCTCCTTGCATTGCTCACAATCAACCTTCTTCTCCTCTTCCGCCTCCCCCTCCAGTTTCTTTTCTTCTTCTATCTTTGGCACCTCTGTTGGAACCGGTATGAATGCTTTCAAATTCTTTCTAGCCCTTCCTAAAAAGATAATAAATATTATTAATAACAATTAATTTTATTACAAAAACTTAAATAAGTATAAAATCTACTACTAGCACTGATGATGGCTGCAAAGTGATTTATACATTTTATTCTCAAAGTGACTATATTAATTTTAAAATGTGTTTTTTAATTATTTTAAAAAGAGTGAACATTTTTATTTATTTCAATGTCATTTTCTCATTTTTTTATATCTTGCTTTATTATTTTGTTTTGTTAACAGACTCATGCAGCATACATTGTTAATGATATCAGTATATTTTTTAGATTTGTTAAACAATACATTAATTAAATGATATAAAGTAAATGTGTTATGTACCAATGAGGAGAGGGTCTATGTCAATGCCAACAACAGATCTAGCGCCAAGGGTTCGGCCAACCGCTATAGATATGTGACCAACATTACATCCAATGTCCAACACGTCCTTGTTGTGGAACAAATGCCTGTGCATCTCAAACACTTGCAGCCTGATGTCCATCATCGCATTCAAGTGACGGTATCCATAATACCTGGAAAACAAACAATATTACATTTAAAAATTGTATGAACCTGGCTGTAACCCTTATTTTATTAATTACTTAATATTAAAAGTAATTCAAGAGTTGTAAGATTTCTTTTTTTAAAACGACAATGTTAGCACATAAGTAAGAATATATAAAACCAGTCAAAAAATTAAAAACAAACTGCATATTAAAATGGTATACTCTGAAAATTCTCCTATGTTTTAAATAGCTTAGCTTATTTGAATCCAATTGAAATACATTACCTGTCATAATTCCCATATTGAAATCTTGTATTTTTTGTATGAAACACGGGCAAATTCTGAGCCACTTTATCGTCACTTTTGGTTTTAGTGCGATGTGGCGAAGTGCGGCGCTCCGGCTGCGGGGGATGTTGGTTCGGTCGGGCGCGCATCCAGGCCCCCGGCTGGGGCACCACTGGACTCACTATCTTATCCAAGGAATCCATACGCCTCAATTTTTTCCCCTCTTTCCCCTTCTGTGAAGCATTATCACTATCACTGCATGACCTTTTCCTGGACTTGGATGTTGAGGGCTCAGGAGGAGGAGGCTCTTTTATATGCTCCACTTTTTCCTCTGTCACCTCTATGGATGGTAATGTATTGTCAGTTGTTCGCCGTCTAATCCTGGCCCTCTTTCTCGGTCTTCTCTGCTGCATCTCCAACCTCTTCTCATACTCATCATTATCCAAAGGATCCATTAAGTTTAACGGATCTCGAATGTTTGGAGGAATAATCACATCAATTTTAGCCTTGTGCCTGGGTGGTGTTGGCAATGGTGATGATTCTGGAGTAACCGCATTCATCGCTCTGTTTATGTCTTCATCTTGCAGACTATTTAAGTTCAACGGATCGGAGATGTTGCCGCCAAGTAAAAATTTTGTGGGTGGAATAAAAGCTTCCTTACGCGGTCTTTTAGTTGGAAGAAAAAACTTCGAAATAGAAGGAAAACTTTGTGCCCTTTTACGGAACTGTTTAAATTTAGTCCCCGGATAGTGAACCCTTCTTATAGCCCCCTTGTCGACATTATCCTTTGCTGTCTGACTCTTCTTGCCACGAGATTTTTTCTTTGGTTTCTTCGATCCTCCCGGGCCAAGTGGTTCATTTTCTCTTGCAGAGTTCACGTCACCCACCACCGGGGCCTGTGGCACGTCAGCAGCTGGTTCACTTGTATCCCGCGCATCGGTATCAGAAATGTCTCCCGCCTCGTTTTCCATTTTATTAATCTTAGTTTTATTTTCACTTTTAACCACACTTTCTATAAGATTATCCATGATTACTGTTAATAGTAACTAGATTTTACATATTATGTTCGTAACATTTAAAAATATTAAATTTACCGCCACTTCAGATCTCATAAAATCTACAAGGACATCCGCCAATCGTGATAAACAGGGTATAACAATGGTATTTGTAAAGTAGCAAAAAACATATTACACATTTATATTTCACAAAAATTGTCCTATTATTATGATTTATATCTTTATGTTTACTTAATCCTCATTTATTCACTTAACAAAACAATATGCTCCATATTGCACGTATCGCACCACAAACACAAAACTGGTGAGAAACTGATTAGAAAAATGGCAATATGACAGTATAAAAAGTTGCCAATGATGATAAAATAAATTCTACGAACTATTAGGACAAAGAGTAGTGAACACCAGAATGGACTATAGAAATTGTACAAAAATAATCATCCTCGTCAAAATCTACAATAATTTGATAAAGTTAAACTAATTCGTTGAATATTTTACATAATTCATTATATATTTTAGTAGTCGTATTTTAAACAATTCATTTTAAGAAATTTTATTTAAAAATTACTTATCACTTGCTTATTGTATGGTAACACTAAAGAAGCATAGTTTATTTTTGAATTTGAATTGAACTGAAAAGTGACCGTTTGACTTGACAAACAGCAAAGCAAAGCTTTATGTTTTAAAAATCGCTATAATTTGTGTTTTGGAATACAAAGGTGTGGTATATTTGCTTATATTTTGTACATTACTCGTTATTGTATTAAAACCTATCACACTAATACCAATAAACAGAGTGAATATTTTAGAGTTTTGAAGTTATGATGGATCGTTGATATATTAGAGTAATCTGCTTATTTGTGAACTGTGATCTAAATATTTGCCAATTTTTCTCTATATTGTTACTAAAACTGAAGCAGTTCGTATTTGGAGCTAGTAGTCATTTATTGTTATAAGATGTGTTGTCCCTCCAGCTCGTATGTTCGTTCGGTTATAATAACCGCCTTTTCGGCTAAATATAGATGCCCGATTATACAATAAAAGGCTATAGTCAGTTGACTTTATGTTTAAATTATTAATTACTTGTAGGCTCATTACAGTGCTAATTCCTATTTTAACTTCCATTACAGATGTCAAAAATTCCAAAATTGCCTATATCAACAAAAGAAAACAGACCTACCATTTTGAATGGCAGGCCCTCATCTAGAATTTTAGGGAAGACTCTAAGTGATACAGATAAAAAACTTTTAATATTAAATCACACTAAACCAATTGGGAGAAATGGTGTGACTACAACACTGCCAGCTGCGGCGCGGGTGAAGAGAGCTGCTTCTGTGCCTGTTGCCGCTGCAGGACCTTCTGTTAAAACTACCAGTAAGACAAATCTAAATCCAAAGATTCCACCCTATGACTACAAAGCTAGATTTCAAGACTTGCTAGAAAAACATAAAGTTCTTAGGGTAGAATATAGTGATTTAAAAGAAAAGCATTCAGAGACAACAGAAGATTATGAAAAAGTTAAAGAAGCTTTACAAAGTACTAATACAGAAAAAGACATTATGAGAGAAAAGTTGCTTAACACCATTAAAGATTTAAAAGAAAGAAGTTCAGAACTCCAGAATTTAAAAATTGATTATGACATTACAAAACATGCCTATGAAGAACTTCAACGTAAGATTAAAGTATTAAATGAGATTGCAAATGATCTGAAGCAAAAATCATTGGAATATGACCATTTGGACAAGAAATATAATGATTTATCTCAACAACATAAAAGTTTGCAAGAAGACACAGACGCTTTACAGAATATACTGGCACTTATGTACAAGGACCAACGAATATTGAGAAACACTGTTCAAGATCTGAAAGGAAATATTAGAGTTTACTGCAGGATACGACCCCCTCTAGAATCAGAGAAATCTAAATCATTGTTCAACCTTAATGTATTAGATGCTTGTTCTATAGAGGTTGAGAAGACAGAGTTGTTGAGTTCAGCTAAAAAAGGCAAATCCCAGCATGCATTTACATTTGACGGTATTTTTACACCACACGCTACACAAGAAGATGTGTTTACACAGGTGTCTTCAATGATACAATCTGCATTGGATGGATACAATGTATGTATATTTGCCTATGGCCAAACTGGATCAGGTAAAACATACACAATGGAGGGAAGTTGTGGGAAGGAAAATTATGGAATCATCCCTCGCTCCATTGATATGATATTTAATTGTATGGAAGATTTAAAGAAAATGGGCTGGGAATTAAATGTGAAAGCAAACTTTTTAGAAATTTACAACGAAGTCATCTATGACTTACTGGATTCCAGTAAAGAACAACATAGTCATGACATTAAAATGGTTAATTCTAAGGGTAATGATGTATACGTATCCAATTTAAAAGAAGAGGAAGTTGCAAGTGCTCATGACTTCATCAGGCTATTGATGTTTGCCCAACGTAACAGACAAACTGCCGCAACATTAAACAACGAACGAAGCTCCAGGTCACACTCCGTTGCACAGATTAAAATAGCAGCTATCAATGAGACGCGCAAGGAGAAGTTTACAAGTAATTTAAATTTAGTCGATCTGGCCGGCTCGGAGAGTGGTAAAACAACACAGAGAATGGATGAAACTAAACATATAAATAGATCATTATCCGAACTCTCGAAAGTGATCCTTTCATTACAAACACATCAGTCTCATATACCGTACAGAAATTCTAAATTAACCCACCTGTTGATGCCTAGTCTTGGCGGCAATTCTAAAACACTTATGTTGGTCAATATCAACCAATTTGATGAAGGTTTCGGTGAGACTTTGAACTCCTTACGTTTCGCTACCAAAGTGAACAGCTGTCGCACTACTAAAGCTAAGAAAAATCTGACAATGGTTGACAATTTTTAGTATTACATACTGACCAATTTTCATTATGTTTAATTTGAAATTAGTACTAATGATATTTTGTTATAGTTTAAATGATGTTGCTTATTATAATTATAAACAACTTATGCGACCTGTATTAATTCGATTGTAGTTTTTATTAATTCTAAATGACTTTTTTGGGATATTTCTTTAATAAATTCTAATATAAAATATGTTAGGCTTTCCCCAAACATTTTTTTTATTCCACAAGTGGTTTTTGTTCAAATTTTGTCTTACAATAAATTCTGTAACGTAATTGTGTAAAAGTGGAGTAAACTGAAAAGAAGAAATTATGATAACAATTTGTAACAAAATTTTGGTTTACACAGATAAACTATTTTTTCTCCTGTTGAATCTCAAATTTAATCTTTTGTTTAATAGTAAGCTTCTACTAAAGAAACAACTAGACGAACATATTTTATCTCTGGTTTTCAAAAAGACAGAAGTAATATGTTTTCGTAAAGGACTTTCGGCAGTGGAAACCCACTTTTAGAAATGAGCAGTATGTAGAGTTATTTTTGGGCTTTAAAAGGTCATTAGTATTAAAGTTACACATTAGCCCACCTGCTGGACAGAAAGTTTTGACACTATTTTGTTAGACTGTGTTTTTATATGTTTATTTAGACATCGCATTACGATTATATACATTACATTTAATAGTAAAATAATGTGCTTATCTGATTATGTTTGAAAATATGTGTATTATATTATACTCAGTTATTTTAAACTAACTATGTTTTTTTAAGACACGACAAAGATTTAATTTTTAATAATATTTATAGTTGTAACAAAATTGTTATAAAATCCATACTAAAATAAAATATTGCACAACTGACCCTAAAATGGACTTCGCACTTCTAATTTGTCTCTGACGCGTAGTTTTATTTTGATAACTATAGAGTGTTATTGTAATAATAATTTTTATTATATAAAATAGTATCTTAGATGAACAACTTTTATTCTTACACAATAAATTAGTTTTAAATAATCTATTTGTTTTCATGGACAATTTTTATCTTTATTAATACTTTTAATTTATCTTTAAAATCTTAGACAAAATGTAAAATAAGTGTATTTATTAATGCATCTGAAACTCCTTTTAAATCTATCTTTGGTGTAAGAAGATTAATTTGCAGAATTGTTTATTTATCGTTTATCGACTCTTCGTTAGATGGCGCTAATAGTATTTAAAGCGGGCTTTTTAATGATTTAACATAATGGAAAGTCTGGATGTTATGCTTTGAAATTATAAAAAATAATAGCTGTTGTGCGCGACTTCGTCCGCGTAGAGTTAAATAATATAGCCTATGTTACTCGGGGATAATGTAGCTTTCTAATGGTGAAAGAATGTTTGAAATCGGCCTAGTAGTTCTTGAGTTATTTTAATAGAAACAAAAATACAAATTTCTCTCTTTATAATATTAGTATAGATTTTTGGGTGCGATAGATCATTTTTCCTTTATAAGATCTTTAATTTTTAAAATAGTTTTTGCTCACCACAAATCTTACCTGGATGCGACATCGTCAAGGCGTAGCCCTATCGAGCTTGTAGCCAGAAGACCACGATGTGTATTGAGAGTTCTTACTTCAGCAAGCTATCTAATCTCTGCATTTTTATCAATAGGTGCGTAAGAATAGAGAGTAAGAGGAAAATAAAGTTTTATTATCTTCATATATTTATTTCTTTTCAAATTAATTTAATTTTTTTTACTATGTTTAAAAAATACACACTAAAAAAATACAAAAAATCGAAACCCGCCAGCAGCGGGGCCTCAGGCCCAAGCTACCGGTAGTTGGGATGCGCAATTATGGCTAGATAGGAATAGCCAATAATTAAGCAAGTATTTTGATATTTCAAGTGGTTTTTCTTAATTATCGAGGGTGAAACTAAAAAATTGGTGTAACGGGCCATTTCATATCGGTTGAAATAAAATATACGGGTTACGAAAATGAGACTTTATTTAAATTATTTATTAATTAAGGACTAGATCAGTTTTATAAAGCGAAACAATCGCATTATCTTTCATATGCACAAACACAAACAGTATATTCTGTACAACTCCGAGCGTGACTCTGAGGCAGGGAGAGCAGTGGGCGCAGGGGCCGAGCGGTCAGCGACCGCGGAGCGAGTCCAAGGTTCCCTCGCACCACGTTCAACGCGTCACCTCGGGCTCTTTCGTAGACAGCCCGGCGGTTTCTATTATGTTAATCAGCCTGTCGAGTCCAAACAGGAAACCCTCTTCGTGATTGCCTTGTTTCCACGGAGCGCGATGGTTGACCACGATTTCCTCGGGCACACGGCGGGTCTTTGCAAAGTCAATCAACCAGGCGCCCACTCGCTCGTCGTCGTAAATAATAAAGATACTGCTTCCGACGATGGCATGCGTGCGGAAGAACTCTGAGCGTTCGAAGAGGTCCCTTATCTCACGAAGGCGCGCTGCGATGGCACTCCGAGTACGTTTCTCGTCCCCCAAGAAGCGCGCTATGGTCGCGGCTAGCTGATTGGGCTCCTTAACTTTCTGTAAGTCGGTGAGCGGCGGCTGTCCCGGCAGCTTCACGGCTTCGATTCTGAATCCCTGCTCGGCGGACGAGGACTGCTGTTCTCTGAATTGCATGTAACGCAGCTTTGTGACGGCGCGGGCCGCGTGCTCGCTTTCGGTGGGGGCGTTCGGATCCAACCGCACCATTTTCTCGTACAGGTCGGGCCGTGCGCGGGCATTGCTGACCTCTTCCTCGAGAAAGGTGCGTGTACCCATCTTGATGTCCATGACGTGTGGGTCGCGGAAGCCGTGCAGGAGGTCCTGCAGCTCAATGAAGTGCTCGCCGCCGTACTCTAGTTCGCGGTAGTAGCGCGGGATCGCGAAACGCATGTAAGGACAGGCGGCGAGCGCCTCGTAGGCGTCGCGCTCGGGGTTGTGGGCCGGGTGGTCGCCAGCCGCGCGCCGTTTCCACACGGTGCCGGGTCCGGCCGGCGCGAGCGACCCGGGGTGGCCCGACAGCTGGAACCATTCTGACGACCGCGACTTCAATAGCGCATCCGAAGCCGGAGCAGATAATTCTAATGCATTCTGTAACAATAAAAAAGTATATTTAGTACGTAATCAAATAAATTTAGTCGATTTATAAATCCAGACCTATAAAAAACGCTTGTAACTGTTGGCTACAATTGAAATAGTCCAATTTAAAAATATATTTTATAACTTATTATACATTACAATAGAAATGTGGCTAGACTTTACTGTTGAAAGGGAATCCGCCAGCAAAAAACAACAATTTGTAATACTTACAATAGCTAAAAACTTGAGTAATTCAGAAGGTTGCGACTGCGGAGTAGCAGGAGCGGTGAGGGCGGGGGCCGGCTCCGACGAGGGCGTGCGTCTCCAGCGCTTGAAGAGAGCGCCCTCGTCCTTGCCGCGCCAACGATCCTCGTCCTTGCCAGATGCAACCTGAGGACAACAAAAACACAAGTTCAAACACAATGCTATAACGACAGAGCACTTGCGAAACTTTCGGTCACTTTAGAAGATAAGGGAAACACAACACTATAGAACTACGTACCGCTATAATTTTATTTGCGGCATAGAGCAAGCCACCGGGTCCGAGGCGGCTCAGGACCGATTGGCGGGAAACACTGTTCATCTTGCTGGTGACCGTCATGACGAGTGCTTGCGGTGAACGCGTGAACACAAGTGAGCGTAGAGGAGGCGAATGTCGAGGGAGCGATAGACGTGCGTGAACTAACGTCAGCTGCCTGCGAGTGATGCCGGTGGGAGGGTCGGCGCGGCTTATATAGAGACCTCGGCTTTCTCGTGACGTCGGCCGCGGCGCCCGCACTCCGCGGCCCTCCCGTTTGCCTTACCGCAGTTTTCCTAGCGTCGGTTTTTCTTTCAAACTTAACAACATCGGTCGATCGCCTTAAAAATATTATAATCTTTCAAAAATATTAAGTATTTCTAGTCCAAATTAAGTATGTAAAATATTGCATTAAATAAAATGATTTTAATAGAACTCTCAGAGGTGGCGTTACAATTTAAAATTGACAGAAATTATCTTTGGAAAAGAGCGCACGTGCAAGAAACTCCGTGTTCAATGGCAGCCGATATAATGTTTTTTGAACTGCTAACCCTTTAAAAAATATGTTGTGCAAATGCAATGATTAATTAGGTGTAGGAACACTCGCTTTTAGAAAAAAGTTCGTGGAAAATATTGCATTAATTTTTACTAATTTTTACTCGCATACAATTTCTAACATGGTAAGCTAGTGGCGCACAGGTACGAACGTAATAGGTAACTTGTTAGTACATACTTATCATATTTTCATGTTATCATTTCGTAATTGAAATAAGTGTAACCCACATAAGATAATACTATACTAGTTTATGTTAACATAAAACGCTGAAGTTACTCGTATTAAGTTTGTCGACCTATGATTCGTTGGTATAAAATTGATTACCTTTGAAACGGAGATATTGAAACGATTAATTAGTAAGTATTTTTTTCGCCGCTCTTCAAGTAAAGGTTAAATTTTTAAAAATGTCTCTCACATTTACTTATGTTCATTGACTAAAATGTTTTATAAATTCATAATATTGTTACAGTTTTTATTTATAATTAACCGAGTGCTATCTCGATATGCTTTTGTACGTTTTACTGTAACACGATAACTAAACTACGGGATTTTTACGCGTCGGGAATACCTAAAATGCGATTTGATCGTTTCCTATAATTCGTTTTTTTAATCCTTATACATATTAATAGGAAAATATTCAATAATGCTTCAATTACAACGCTAAACTCTGCTATGCAATATTCTAGTTATTCAGATTGAGGAGGGTTCACTGGTAGGAAGACGTCGTATTGTTTGGAAGCCATAATTAATAACACAATATCAATATGAATTTCTTAACTTATATGCCCCGGGTTTACGTGAGATATCAAACTATATTTATACAGTTAAGCAATAGCTCGTGAGTTTCTTGCATTTAGATATTATCTATACTAATATTATAAAGAGAGAAACTTTGTATTATTTTTTTTGTAGTTTTGTATGTATTGAAATAACTCAAGAACTACTGGGCCAATTTCAAAAATTCTTTCACCAATAGAAAAAAGAACTACATTATACCAGAGTAATATAGGCTATATTATTTTATTCCGAGCGTATAAAGTCGCGCACAACAGCTAGTCGTGAATAAAGTGTTAAGGCAATTTGTTTTCGAACTGTGGAGAACAACATATTGCAAATTTTGCCTTCACTTATGTCAAAAGTGTTTATAAATTTCCCCCTAACTCTTTTATGTGTAAATGAATTCTCGTTGACGTCCACAAGAGCAACAACAAGATTTGTCTGGCCATTTTGTGTTCACCTTTGTCTTATGAATTTGAATGTGGGTAAAACCCTCCAACTATCTTTATGTGAAATAAAATTCAACAAAATGGTTGAACAATTCTCATAGACTAGTAGAAGAACACTTTAGAAGAGAAACGAAAAATAATATAATTCCTTAGTTTCAATTTATAAAGCTCAGCTAAAACCAAAATCATCATGATTTTGTGGAAGTACAAGTTACTAACGCACAAAATAAATACTGGAGACGTATTTTGTTGACGACATGCGACGTATCTTATTCTAATAAAGATAGGAATACAAAAAAAAAACAAACAAACGGCGATTTAACAACAAAAAAAGGAAATATTATGACGCTGACAACATGGTATTCGTCCTATGTTGTTATGTGTGTGACGTAGTGACGCGAGGGAAGATACTGCCCAAATATTATGACGCCTGAGCGCAACCACGAAATGATAACATTCCACGCATCTATTAGCGATTATTTGCTCGTTTGCTCGTGTGTCCGTCTGTTTGTCGTAAGATAGACGAAGTGTATGTAAGTGAAAGTTGAGCATGTTAATGAACGTAAATGTTCATTAGAGCCATTAAGATAATTGGAAAGACGTCATGATAATGACCTCGTATCAAATGCTTTCCTTAATTACTCAATGTAATGTACAGACGGTTTTATTTTTATGTTTTTTATAATATCATAAAAAGAGACGAGCAAGACATTAAACTTAAAGTGATTTCCTTATAAATAAGTGTTCGGTTTTACTGAGGGATTTTTAAATTATATTTTACGTAAATTGGAAACTCGTTATTCCCAACTGTCAAAGAAAGTCAAAGGTTATTCAGATGAAAAACTTGCAAGTGATGTAACTATAAGTAAAACGAGATGACGTCAGTACTTACGAGTATACGCTAAGATATAATTTTGAAAACAGCTACACGCTGGCATATTATCACGTTTAAAATCATAAAAGTGATTGTACATATGTATTCACTTTCACAGAAAAAATATGTTTATAAAACTGTTAACGTCAATCGAAAATGAATTCTATTAACTATTAGTTTATTTAGGTATATGTCAGTTATTTTCTATACACATTTATGAAATAACGTAATGTTAAATAGCGTTCTAGAAAAAATCTGTTAAAGTTACTTTGTTGCTAATTGACATTAGAGTAATTAGAACACATTTTAAAACGTTAAATTCAAACTTCATACTACTCGTACGTATTAAACAGCTGTTTCTTAAACTATAATTATTCTAATTAGGTATATCATGTCATGTAACTCTGCATATTCCATACAAATTACAATATTCCATAGCATGTTACGTATCTTTCAGTTTCATAGACATTTAATTACTTTAACATAATTTGGTCAAACCAAACTGACACTTGCATAATTTATGCTTCGCTCTTATAAGCAAATTATATTTTCTAAGGGCGCAAAAAGACATATGTAGATAGGTTTTGGTACAAAGCTAAACTATATTTACGACACTACTAATTTTGCAGATTCATATGAGTATTATTAAAAAAGTCCATAATGGGTACATATTAGTTAGCACCACGTTTGTTCTGAGTGCAAGGTGTTTATGATGCAGTTAGAAAGAAACGTTGTACAAGCGACAGTGGTAGAGCCCGCTTTAACATCTTCGCACGAATTGTCCGGCTTGCCCGGTGAAATAAATACCACGACCACAAAGAAGACAGGCGTCAAATGGAAGCTATTCCGTGTTTCGTCTGATGAGTGTGGTGGCGGAGGCCTGATTTTGGTCCACTTTCCCTTCCTGTCCTTTTCTTGTAGGGGAATGATGGGAGGGGAAGTGGACTTACCGGGGGAGGGGACGCATAGGAGTAGGAATCATCCGGTTACTGGGAGTCTGCTCCTCTGTAGAGTAAGGGTAGGCAACGCATCTGCAATTGCAGATGTCTGTGGGCAGCGGTCGCTTCGCTATTTCAGCGAGTCAAGGTGGCTACTTGCTCGTTTGCCACTTATTAAAAAAAATGCGAACCAGGGCGGTAAGTAATGTTTACTCTAAAGCGGTATGTTAAAATAGGTCAATCTAAATAAATCGTAAATAAATCATGCAACTTTTTATGTTGTTTGTTCAGCGGTCGAGGGGTGAACCTAAGTTGCAGGTAAGTGCAACCTAGTGCATAATGCAGTGCATGGACTTAATGTTTGTCTGGAGGCCACACAGGATCTACAATGTATTTGTGTTTTCATTTAGTTTCATTTATCTACTACTAACTCATTTCTTTGACTAACCATGGTATTAAATAACCAAAAAAGAAGCACTCCGTATATATAAAACTATGAATGCTTTACAGAAGTAACATTATACAGTCAAACCTGGACAGGCCGGAGTCATTCTTTGGTACCGCTGAGCTGCCTCCATCAGCTTGAAACTCGGATAAGAGAGAAACTAAATATAACGGTCCCTTGGAATCTCGCTTAACCAAGTTTGACTGTATTTATAGGTGCTTCGGTACATTTGACAGGGAACCTGGAAGAACATAGTTTAAAGTACGCGTCATAGTAATAATCTGTGACACGCTAATTTGCTATTCTGTCGTAATAATAGAAACATATTGATTTATAAATTATCAACATTTCATTACAGGTTTATTGTTATTTATGTCATGACCGCTGTGACGTTTATAACTAGGTGTTGGTATCCGGTGTTGCCTGGGAATTGAAATAGATGTTAATTATACTAAATGTTTACTTGTCTGTTCGTCTATCCGTTTAGAAGAAGTAAAATAATTACAAAAAGTAAATCGATTTTACTATTAATTACACTATTGTTTGGAACGAATAAGTGTTAAATAGATTAGTCATTACTTGAAATAATTTGGTTATTTTAAATCAATATACAAGTTTATTTTCTTTTGCAAGGTTATGACAATATGTAAATGAGAGTGTGACGCGCGTAACTATGCTTAAAGCGCACAACCTCACAATTTTTGATTGTTTATTAGTTGGCCTTAAAATGTGCCGGTCTAATCCACAACGTGACGTAATTGAAAAATAAAAGGAACAGTTTTATATATTACTAGCTGTTTTTCGCGACTTCGTCCGCGTAAAATTAAAAAAAACAGCTTATGTTACCCGGGTTTAATGTATCTTTGTAATGGTGAAAGATTTTTTAAAATCGGCCCAGTAGTTCTTGAGTTATTTCAATACAAACAAAAATACAAAGTTTCTCTCTTTCTAATATTAGTATAGAAGTATATAAAAAAATAATTTAAAAATGTAAGTCCGAAGGTGCTTATCATACACAATGTAATTAAGTACTATTTCGTCTGACAGACATGAAGCAAATCTTTAAAAATAAAACTTGTGACCAATCAACAAAATAAACATGAACTGAAATCGTAATTAAAAGTATGGCGGACATTATGATCCCATTTTGGGATACTATGAAACATTTAAGGGAGAGTCGGTTGTTTTGTTATTACAAAGTCAAGCACTACTGCAATGTAAATCTATCGATATGTTAGAGTCAGATAACCTAGCCTAGAACATAGATGCACAATGTAAGTAGTATTGCCAATTCTTAGCAAACGATTCCCGGTCCTGATAACGCAGATGCATACAAAAGGGAACGGGGAACAAAGAAGTTCGAATTTGCATTGTCAGTTGTAATTTACGTTTGAGCATTCCGTACTTTTCCGATGTTTGCCGTGTAACTACAGTCGTGTTCGTGCATATGTCCAAATCAAATATGTTTAACACCAGCTAATAGATTACACTCAGTTTGCTGGCGCTTAGACACGCGTGAACTTTTACCAATAAAAAAATATTAAACGTCGTTTTAGCAATCATTAATATTTAACAAAAACGGATTATGTGATGACGTCATCACTTACAAAATATCAAGAGTTAAATATATGATGAACTTTGAAAAATCAACATTTCTTTTGTATTCATTAAATCACTTATATTACCATTCAAGTTTATGCCGTTCCAGTAGACTTTCACATACATAGTTACCCAAATTGGTAAATTTAAAAATAACACTCAAAGTCGCTTTGACCATTTATCGACGATGTATAAGTTTCCCGATTAAAATTGACTTTTGGCGCGAAATAGACGACGCCACAAAAACAAACTAAAAACAAACCTCGCGTGTAAATATTTAATGAGTATGTTTATTTTGTTCACATTATTATTCTCTACGGTAATTAAAATAAAGTATTGACTTTTTTTTTACTTTTAAAATGCGTTGTCGGGGAAGCAATGACTAATCGAATTGTTTTAAAGTTCACGTTGTCTTGTTATTTATGGCTTTCATCGAGTTATAATTTAATAAATATTACAGTTTATTCGTCTATTAAAAGTGGTGAAATATAGCTATTAAAATAAACTATGGCAAAAGGACACACTGTACAATTTTAATAATTCGAAAAATAATTACGGAAAATTGGAAATATGATATATCATATTTCCTATAGGTAAGTACTTTAAATGCTTCCAAAGAATTACTTCCAAATTAACTCAAATAAGTGACATTTGGCCTAGTTTGTTAATATCGGTAGCTAAAATAATCCATAAATTTGTCACTAATTTCAAATAGATTAATAGAGTTTATCCAATCACTGGTTTGTCATCAGCGATTCTAATTTGTGCAATATAAGTAAATGTACGAGTATCACCCTTTCTGCATTACAATTACTGGTACAGTCATCTACTGCAGTTATATTATGAAATTAATAAAATCGTTGGTGACATTGACAAAGAAAACTGTACATTAAATATGCAATGCTGATCAGTTCTATTATTGTCCTTTCCTGTTTTCAACATGACTGAGAAGTAGGAAATCACTGTTAATTTGTATTTATTATTATAGTAACTATACTTTATATCATACTTAATATAGACTGGCACAAACGAATTCAAAATGTTTTTTTTTTTAATTTGAGCCTATTATTAAAAGTTTGTATAAAAAAGATGACTTTGCATATTAAATAGAATGATAATTGCACTTCAAAACTGGTTGGCTACAGCATTTCAATTTACTTACTCATAAGAAGTGTTTTAATTCAATGGTACTGAACAAATGTGATGACGTCACTCACTATTTACTTATACGTTTCGGTGAATAACAGTGTAAGTTAATGAGGGTGTAATATTATTCAATGGACCGGCGCTGAATTCTGTCGAAAATTAGCCGAATGACGCAGAACAGCCGTAGCGCTAGCGTGGCCGCATGTGTTGTGTATTGACACAGCCGGTGGATGCGCCTGCGCCGCTTCGATACATAAATTACAAACAATTCTATATGACTCATCGCCATCTGCACTAACGAAAGCATGTTTTGTGAAACAGTTCAAGTTTTTTCACCGCAAGTCACGCAGTATTAAGCATTGGTAGGACAATATGTAAGTGCTCATAAATAAATACTTGTTAAAATTATTAAATCAAAAATGTTCAATGCTTTGTTGGCTTCGGATAATATTAAATCGTAGTTTAATTTTTGGAAGCATGAAAAAAATTAAGACCGTAAGAGTACGTAGTACTGCGCCGCAAGCTCGTTCAATGTCATGCGTAGGCAAATAGTAAACATTTTTGTTCATTCGATGTAAACAAAAACTTCAACAATAGACGATTAAAAGAGGCGTGCCGGAATGTCGTCCTGTCAAAGCAAACGCAATACAAATCTGAGCGAGTGATCGCAGTCAACACCCAATAACTGAAGGTCGAATGACAATGCAACAAAGAGGAAGGTACAAACAGACATTTAGTGCTGCAATATGACACCTCGATAAATCAAATTCAATCGGTAGATTTATAACCGACAAAGAGCGGCTACTGCCAGCTGGAGGATAATCATCACGAAACGTGCTTTTGAGTATGGCGAGCAATTCGGGGTCGAATGTTAATAATATCAGCAAGCGGAAACCCGCACTGTCGAATACAAAATATACGAATGGATCGAAGCGGAACTTACGCCGCTCCACGCATAGAGGACAGCCACGACCAACGAACCGAGTTCAGAAGGTAAATGAGAATCCACTTTTTTCATTATCTATTTACTCTTCAAGTTGCGTACTTCCTTTTCTCTATAATATTAATTTCCTCTACCCAGACACTTTTGAAACAACTTTAAGCTTATTCATACTTTGTTGAAGTCAGTTAGAAATTACAAATGCATCTGTTAACTTGATCATCCTAAACACAAAACAAATAAATTAAATTAACCGCACACGGCATAGCTTAGATACAAGATAGATTAACTTGTACTGTTGATTGATAATATTGATTAATAATTCAGATACCTGATTATCTATGAACTTCCTTGTATCATTCAAAAAAGTTGACGACATTGTTGAGTAATTGCTAGCGATGTCAACATAACGTGTATGAAAATAAAGCGCCAGTACGCCAGTATGTGAGCAGTAAGCAATGAGATCATGCCAATTTCGTCTACCAATTTGTATTAGATTCTTCCAAAATCATTTATTATACTTCTACTTTCATTATACATAACATATTCAATTCCATTGTTTTCAATTAATTTCTATACTTTGAAACCAACAAAGATCGATGTCACTTTTGACGGCTTGCCAAATGTCTCAACTGTTCTGAATTTTAATAGTGTTATCGAGGAAACTAATAACATATTTTACGATTGCACCACTGACGCCGATGCATTGTTAAAATATTTGCCATTAAGTACTTAAATTATATGTTTACATGGAAAATTAAGTTAGACTGATATAAACTTGGTCAGTTCATTCTTCGTACTCTACGATAAGACAATATTTAATTGGGTCTTATAAAATCACAAGTCTTAGAGGCCAAACTTTTTATCCAAGGTCTTTTGGCGGAATGCGAAAAATTTAGCACACCACAAAGCAAAACAAACATAAAACTGTTTGAGAATTGTGTTGATTCTTATACTTCTAACTCTTGTTAACACAGAGGTTAGGCGATAGCGGTCAGATAAGATAACGAAAATATTTTTTTCTTTTTGTTAGAGTTCAGCACATTTAGCATGGTCCATACTTTACATAGTTTCCGACGAGGTTAACTGCAATGGTTATTATGTAGATAGTAAAATCGTTGTTCGTATTGTCATTTGTGTCGACTATCTGTAAACGTTTATAAGTTATGGATAACAAAACGATTTCTTGTTCACCAGTTATTATGCAATATTCGTCAGTACGTACATTAGTCGCAATGTTATATTACCTGAATGATGTGATGAAGTTTCGTAAGCTTCTTTTAAGTCTGGCTAGGGGGTAAATTCATCTATACCGCGGTTAAAATTATCTACCTATCGTTTCATATAAAAGTACTTTGTACCTTTGACCACCCATACTCTTTGTGTTAATATTTGTCTCTTTTGTCTCTTTGTGTTTTAAATACATTTTGATGGAAATTGGATTCAGTACCAATATTATTTTATCATCCATCAGGGTTTTTGGAACATTATAAGTGTTGACCCGCATAATACCTAAATAAAAGCCATTTTAAATCGCAAAATGCCACGAAGATAATTCCTAAGCAACTGCGTTCAGTGACACCGTGTATGAGAAGCAGATCCTTGCTTCATTTGTATAATGTAAGTGATGTAATATCATACAATAACGTAACATCATCCATGTAATCGAGCTTCACCAAGTATAATTTTAAAGAACACGCTCCGGAAGAGTGGTCAACGATTTTAATGTGTTTTATATAAATTATTTAAATTAGTATTAGCAGAAAGCGATGCAGCGAAATTATTCTACAAAAATCTTATACAATTTAAAATAAGTTTAATTTCCGTGTCTAACATTATTTTACAGATATAACAGACAATGATGAAGAACTTGTCCTTTGCTTCACAAAATATATGCATGAGTATATCATCTCCTATTGCACTAATTATGTATGTATAATACGAAGTATGTAGTTAATTTATAAAAGTGTGAATAAATGCGAACGTGAAAATATAAATTTAGATTATTAAGGTCCTGAAATCTGCTAAAGCTGCACAAAACACAAGTATATCCAAATCAATGAAGGAACAAACAAACAACACTAAAGAACAAATGATAGCGAGACAGCATCATAGCAGCCTAAACCTATCTACTGTAAAGAAACAAGTCCATTTCTAAAACGAGAATTAATAATTAACCAAACTAAATTTTAAATGAGATTAACCCTTATTGAAATACGATTAATAACAACAATATTTGTTGCTTGAGGAAAATGCTTACAAAGGGTTAAGTAAATCAGGTGAGACAGGTAAACCTTACACGAAAATCCTTCATCGGTTTCATTCACCGTCTATTAATATGTACGTAAGTATTAACATAGGATTTTCATGTGACTTTCCTCGTGCTGTAGCAGTGGCTTACGAAATAGGGCGCATCGGCAACAGCAAGGCTACAACGTGCGTCACATTTCACATTATACAAAATTTTGTTGCGACATTTTCAGGTTTAAATGTATTGTTTCATGGGCTGATTCCGCGCCATTAATATTAATGTGTTTTTTGTTACTAAAATCTTTTAAATTCTACAAAAAAATATATTGTAAAGCTGGGATACAAGCTAGCAAACCCGTTTATATTTTAAATTACTAATAACGTTAATTTAGAATATTTTTAGTTTTATAAATGAAATTAGAGTGCTTAGTAATGACATCAACACATCATTTTTATTCTATTTTTATCAGAAGGAGCATCAAAAAATGTATTACATTGTGGTTTCCAAGCATTTTTTGTGTTAAATAAGAGAACTGATTAGTGAAAGCTACATGAAGCGCCAATATTTCGTTATGCATTTTTACGCCTCATTTCCATATTTCCACTAAGACTACTACCAGTGTAAAATGTAATAAGGCGGTCATTTACTTAAGATTACATTAGTTTAACAATGTCTAATTTACTTTCATTTTCAATTCTTGTTTGTTACACTTGGATCAGATGAATACTTCTAGAAGTAGCGCTTTCTGGAACCATCGTAACACACCTTACTGATATTTATCAACCTGTTCTCAAACCATAAATCATATGCTGACGCCAGTTCAAGTGGGTACAAGCTAGGAGTCAAGGCTCCACGCAGACATCTTCAGTTTATATGTACATATATTTCTCACGAAAAATGCCCTGATGTGCGTTGCGCGTGCAGAGGACCATCATGTGATATTTCCACTATTATCATTCTCTTATGGTATTATTATGTAAAAGTGTTTTATTGTAATGAAGCATTTCGTAACGAGTTTTGTTTTTCTCAAAAACATCTCCAGAAATTCAATCGTGTCAACTAATGTTCCCCTGTTGTATAAGTAATGTTATTTTGATTGTGTAACACGTGCACTTGCCGCGTCCTTCAAGCCTGGTTGCGTAATCTATGGGAGGCGCCATTACACCAACCACGATATTCACTTTATTATGCATTTCACCGCCTCATTACCTCGCCTCCCTCGTTTCTCCTCGCCTCGCCCGCTGCCCGGCCTGCCGCGCGCCCACGGCACCAGGCATTATCCATGCATGCTATGCTTTAATATAAATTACATAATACCCTAATACGATGATTTCTAGTTTGTAATACATAACAGGTAATGCATATATTTATAAGATCTTGATATATTTGATACGATGTTTACTAAAACCACGTGGCTTCTAAACGTTTCGAGCGAGTACGACGAGGAAGTTCAAATTGTTACGTACAAAACTAATGACGTCACAATCGAACAATAAATTCAGAGATCGTTATTAACAACACGATCGTGACGTTGTTAAAGGACGCACCCATCTATTGAAAAGGCGTTAAAGATAAATTTGATATTTAATTGTAACTAAAACGTGCCAACAATCATAAGGAACTCCGTCACAAATAATATCGTGGAAACGTTAATTAAAAAAGCAATATTCGTACAATAGCTTTTTTAGGAATTTAAGATGTGTGGGTATAGATACAATGGACATTATCAATTGATATTATTTTGCTTGCGTACACAAAATATTAAGAAGTTAAAATCACGTCACAACATCCTGTTTTATATGTCGTGCGAATTCACAAAACTTTTAGTGAATGTTGTTATCAACATTCCCAAGTAAGTCGTAATGCGGTGTGAACGCGTCCATCCGGCTCGTCTGGACGACGCGTCATGTTTACCCAACACCATCGATAAGGAACTGATAACTCACGAGCCCATGCGCTTATTGGGAAACAATATCGTGCTGCCATTTGCAGACCAAATGACGCAGACCAAATGGCTTTGGACCAAATTAACTTCGACGCGGCCGCACAAGACGGTTGCTTTGTTACGAATTGAGATACATTAAAAAAATATTACAAGTTTAGTTGACTGGGCACTGAAACAGTTGCTATTACAGTATAGCATCTGTGGTATACTATGTACTTTATTGAATTTAATTTTATGTTTAAGGCATTTGAAAAAAGCTCATATTTAGCTAGAGTTCGCTCCAATTTCATTTATTACGGGCATATTGTTAACGAACCCTGTGGTTACTGATTACACAAGTTAAGAAAATAAGTACTATTATATTTACACTGATTCTCGAGCACTTCTCATCAAAAAAGTAAGACGTATGCAACATGACGTACAGTAAACTTGTTTTATAATAACCCTCGCCTCGCTCGCTATTGTCTGTTTACTTCATTGTCGTGTGTAACATGAGAATTTGTGTCATTTAGTTATTATCTCACATCGTGGTCCATTGCATGTTTCCTCTGTGTATCCTTTTTATATGCATACATTTGTGGATGTGGGGGCGTGACTAATCATCTTATATTTATGTGTCCTTACACCAATAACGTACACGAGAGACGAAAGAATTAACTTACTGTTCGAATTTCAAGAATCAAATTCGTAAAACGATAACAGTTTTTATTTAAATACAGATTTAATAAAACCAGATACAGTTTACGAAATAAAAATATTTATTGTACGCTTGCTATCGCATAAAAAACGGCACAGTTTTATCAAGTACTACTAAAACTAAAGTTCTAACCATTATTTACACTCAGTGATTGATCATCAGGTTTCTCATCATTATAATTATCATATCATGATATAATGATTTAGTGGGTGTAGGGCCATGTTTAGTACAATTGACGTGGTAAATCGTCCAGACCTAGTTTGTGATACACATTCAGAGACAATTACGTCAATAATTATTACTATGTCATCGTAAACATGTTTAATGCATGGACTAATTATGACAGCAGATACAAAAGCCTGAGGTTATATTCATTGTTAAACATGGACCTTGCTTGTAACTCGAATATAAATTAAACCAGCGTGATAACTATTACTGTTATTATCTTTTGTAAGGGATTAGTTTGCTCGGTAAAAATAAATAGAAAGATTTGCCTATAGTTTAAATTACCGTCGCTTCTTGTTACATACGCTCAAATAAGCTGTTAAAGGATAGATGATATCATGTGATTTACAGTAATGAAGGTTTGTTTTTTCCTTTTGGATAATCATGGCTCGACAGTCCTTTATCCAAATCGGAGTAAAGAAGGCTATCCACATTTCACACTGTACGTATACTCCGAGGTGGCAAGGATCGTGTTTAAAGCTTACCTACTAGCGATGCACGAAAGCGGTAATATTTTAACGTAAATATACCAAAAAGGAAACTCCAGAATATGTGAAGAATTCGGAAGTTAAATCGCCTCTCTCTTATTTACCGGCTTTAATATTGATCTGTGGTTAAATGTTTTAATTTAATAATGGCAATTCACTTCTAAATTACTTTATTTTGTGATAATTAAGTGCTTTGGTAAAAGAATTTTTATTTAACACACTCCCGATAAACACAAAAGATTTTTCTACATCAATACGTTCAATGACTAGCTAATAAGATTTACCATTGGCTAATATTATACTTTTATATAACAGTTATTCCAGTACGCTATATTCTACAGTACTTTTTTCCTTTTATGTAAATATACTCGTAAATATTTCAATACATATTTCGCTTACTGTGCACATAAAGTACGTCTATAATAATAATATGTCACTAAAAGACCGTGATTAGTTATTTTGTAAATTCCAAAGTACTACTGAATCGATTACCAATATCCCTAAGGCAACAGAAAGTTCCAGCATTACTAAATACCCTGTGCCTACGAGATTTATTTTTTTATTTATTCATATTACGTTAAGATTTCATAAACTGATGTTAATTTATAGAAACAAAGCAGTTAGCAACACGTAGTACTTATTCAATCGATTTGTTTGCAGTGTTTTAACATTGGCTACGATATAAGGTGGCAATGAGGAAGTGGGCAGATTGACACGACTTCCGCTGGAGTTATCTACAGTGATGTAAAACTTATATATCATGTGCATTGCGCACTGTCGACGCCTTTTATTTATTACTTATCGACATGAATTAAAAATAAATTTAACAAAATACCCCAATAATATTTTTTTAATATACTGGTGTCGGTAACTTGACTTTACCCCGTTTACAAAACCTGTTCATCTTTATTAAATTAGTCTAGATCATTTTGTACGAGTTGTCGTGGCTCTGATTCAAAACAAGTTTATGTTTCGGCATCTGTTACGTCATGCGATATCGTCTACATCATTTAATATACATAAAAATATAGGAGGTTAATAACAACACTTAGCTATTATAATATTCTTTTCCCCATTAATTTGTTTGAATACATTTTTAAGATAGATTTATACTTAAAACGAAGAACCGCAAACTGTGATAGGCAGTAAAAAAGATCAGGAAAAGGATTTCTGATTGATAGCAATTCATCACCTGATTCATCGTTATCAGTAGCAGTGGCGAAGCGTCCATACAACACGATTCCTACCGGCTTCCCTTCGGCTTACCTTTTCAGATACTAATATATAAAACTACTATTCTACGTTGTCTAAGTATTGCAAAAGATTTAGTTACATTGCGGGTTTTATACAAAACATTCTTTAATATGCGTTACAAAACACGCAATAACGGATCATCATTTTACAATCGTAATACGCGTGCCGAGGTAGTAGGAGGCGGGGGAACTCGGTCTAAATATTGGGACTTTAAATTATTAAAATGTAAAAAAATCCTAACGGATACACATTGGCAACCTCTCTACGATATAACACCTTATTTGTTGGTAGTTAAGGTTGAGTTTGGCTTGAAGCTTTCCACTTCGAAATAAGCCGAATTCTTACGGCTTCTAATGCTTATTTCTTGTGAGTTAAGGTTTACTTTTGCGTGAAGTTTTCGACCAATCAGAGTATTGTTTTGCGACATGCAGGCCGGTCATACGATTGTTTTTTATTGTTACTTACGCGCGTATTTGCAACCGTAAGGATCTTAATAACGTGAGTGTATATTTACTAATAATAATGTCTCACGGAAGCTTAAACATTGAAATAGTGATATTTTATTTGCTAAGTGTTGTGTTTAAGAAGTATATTGTGTTTCTTTCATCGTAAAGGTTTGTTTGTTTGTTTCTTTTTGTTTCACGTAGGCTAGACTGTTAGGTGAGAAATGGCGGAATTAATACAAATAGGTTGTTGTTTTACAGATTACCTATAAAATTAGTTAACTTCGTTCTCAAAACAATCTTTCGAAACTAAAAAATATATCATTAACGGTGGACGGGCTCGCCCAGATATTAAAATTGATTATAGACGTTATAAACTGTAAACAACGCAACGTAAACACCATAGTCCATACAAAACATTTCGCCGTAGTTTTGGAAAGGTGAACTAACACACACTAATTTAAGGAATGTAATTTATTTTTGACAAGATATGACATTGTGAAAATTCACGCGTTAGACGTTTTTTTGGTCCGGCTTTACCTTTCTTTTTTTTCACCCCACGCCACTGATCAGTAGATATCATAGTATCAGTAGATAACGATGAATACATTCTTTTTTTTTAATAACGGCTTGACACGACGCCGACGTGTACAACTGCTGTACAATTTATAGTATATATAACAGAATCATGCATTAACCAAAATGAAACATTGAGTTTCAACTTTTACCACTTTCTGTTTTGTAATCCCTTATCATTCATACGTTGTATGTCGTCAACAAAAAAGATACGTATTCAAAGATAATTCATTAACCTTAAAGTTCATAGTACGAACAAATAATGGGTTATCTTATACCGAATAAGAAACATTAATTCTATTTTAAGTCGTATAAAGCAAAATACAATATTATCTGTCGTTTACGCGTTAAATAATCGCGTGACATTAACGTCACTGTGAAAACATTAATAACGCCGTCTAACAGAATGATGAAATGTATTAATATTATTGACATAAATCACATTGTAAAACCGGTTTAGTTAATGACTTAACAGATTCACCCTTCGGGTAGTTTAAAATCACACTTACTTATTTTCATCTCTAAACCGATACATCAGACAACCCAACTTTTCAAAAATCATACACAACCAACATCCAAGGCCAAACTTAGAGTTTATGCAAAAGGATAAATTAACTTCTAGAGGAGGAGACAACTATTAGAGGGTGTCAAAAATTTACTTCCCTCAAATATGAGGGATTACAAATCTAGGTTTGTTTCGGTATCTTGAACATCAACTCTTGAAACCCATAAGTGTAAGAGGGAATCTATCCTCAGAGATTAGATTCCACGTCTAATTATCAACGGATTAAATTAAATAGTACGAACAAATCGTAAAAGTTTGCTGTATTTAAGAACACGCGTACGTTTTATTACTGGCAACCGTCGCGCATTAATCGGTCTTGGTTTATTTAACTTAAGATAAGGCGCCTCCAGAGCTGTAACAAAGCAATGCGCGTATTTATATTTTAATTTTATTGTAGTATTATTGAGCCAACAAGCACTGACTCACTAAATATTAAGTGAACAACGAAGTACCTACACTTTTATGAGAGACCATACACTTTACTTAGGTACCCTAAGGCAATCGCTTTGCGAAATAATCACAGGAGAAATTGCATTTCATAAGAATAAAGATATTTCGATAAAAGTACAGTTTCGGTATGCTAATGACCAAATGTTGTGAATGAAATTCTTTCGTGACGAATGATAACGAAACGAGGACGAAACTGTTTCTCTGTTCGATACGTTCTCTTTTATGCTACCTTCCTTCAATTTCTTTGCAATGCCATTAGTCAATTATCTGCGTCACGAACCTTCTTCATAATGGAAGGAGTCATACTACTTTAGAATTGTACAGAGCTTTGGATTGATTTTATAATAATATGAGACCACATTGACGTCACCTCATACGGCTAGGATGAGACAGCAAAATTACTATCGAGCTCAGTCAGCTTTTTGAAGACAAATAATCATAAGTCCATTGTTCGAACAAAGAACTGTATTTATAAGCGAGAGAGATGGAGAAAGTGGCACGAATGATAATTTTCCTTTGTATTTAAACATGTTCTCAATATAAACGGCGGGTATGGTTATACAAACGGATCTGACGGTGAAACGGACCTTTATGTTGCATTGACGCACGCGACCCCTATTATAAAAACAGTCACATACTGATGCCGTTTTACAAATATCCATCGAAAACGGCATAGAACTAAGTATCGCTAGAATAGTTACCACAATATCAAACTAAAAATCCTTTTTTAGTTGTGTGTTTGTGGAACTTATACTGAAGTATTAGTATTAGGTACCTACTTCTTTATAAAAAAATAATTTTGAAAAAACATAACTTTGTTCAGACAACAAACCGAATAAAGCACATAAGTATTTTTAGACATGTATATGAAAACGTAACGCTGTTTTCTTCGGTATATTTAACCTGTTTAGCTATAGATTATTATTAGTGATATCTGCGTTTTAAGAAGAGTTATAGGTACCTCGGTGACTACGCTGGGCAGGACACGTACCGAAAATGGATGACTGCCGGGTGCCAAAGCGTCTGCTAGAGAGACAGCCAGAGGGGCGTAGATCGTGTGAAAGAATTGAGATGGCTGGATGACGTCGAAAAATCGTCATTAAATAAAAAAATCGAATTAAGAACATCGGCGTCAAAGCATGGAAGCAAAAAGCCTTCAGTAGGCAGACGTGGAGAAATTGACTGGACCAGGCCCAGACCCACTCGCGCCGGTAGTGCCTCAGATGATGATGATGATAGGTAACTCGGTATATTTAGGAATGTAAAGTTTCTGATGTTCAAAATGAAATTCCATTACAATTTTTTTTTATTATAAAGTGGCAAACGAGCAATCGGCCACCTGAACTCGCTGAAATAGCGAAGCGACCGCTGCCCATAGACATCTACAATTGCAGATGCGTTGCCTACCCTTAATCTTCGGAGGACGAGACGCACAGCAAGAGGATAATTCCTCTCCCTATGAAAAATCCACTTCCTCTTCCCATCATTTCCTTGTAGGAAAAGGATAGGAAGGAAAAGTGGATTGAAAATTAGTCCTCCGGCATCACACTCATCAGACGGAACACCGAATTGCTTCCATTTGACGCCTATCTTCTGTGTGGACGTGGTATTTCACCGGGCGAGCTGGACAATTCGTGCGAAGATCTTAAAGCGGGCTCTACCGCTGTCACACACATAAATGTAATTCAAGCATTACCACGCTGCACTAAGTTATTGCAACAACTTGTACTAGTTTTAAGTTATTCATTTCCTTCTCCGCTTCAGATAAAATACCTTACAAACCGGTTAAACTTTAAAGGTTACATTGTAAAAAAAAAATACGCTACATGTGAAGCTTTTAACCCTTGGCATTGAGCCCAGTTTGCGCAGCAACCTGTTTTATCGCTGAATTATCACAGAAACCGCGTCTTTTACATACAAACATGCAAGTTATTAATAATTAACAGTAAGTGAAATAATTCTTGATTTTAATAACTACCAGTAATTAGCCAATTAGCGAAGAAAATTCCATCCTAACTCAAACCATAAATTTTACATAAGTAATTTGAGTGCTTAATTTATTGAATTTGTTGTCTACATTTTTTAATTACAACTATTGTCTTGTACAATACCACAATAAATCACGAAACACACTATAATATTACTTGTTTCAAAAGTACCTACCTATCCATATTTACTACTATTTTGTTGTAATACTAATTAAGCTTTACAGAATAACTTTATACTACTAGAAGATTTTGATTGAATGAAAAAAATATTGATTTTCGCATGACTTATAACATTTTAGTGTATGTCTAAAAAATACACAACAAATAAAAAACCACTTTGGAGTTACATATTTGACTTGAATTTAAAATAAATACTGGACATTGTATTCAAACACGCCATGAAGATCTCGTACCAAGAGTTTAATGCCTAAATCAAAGATATATTATACTGTAGATGGAACACTCGATACCTAAAAGTGAGGCATTTTCTTTGACCTCCGGAGGTCCAATGTAGGGAAATCTCCCTAAGTGTTAACCTCTAAATTACATTTGCCGACATAAAAAGTCGACCGAGTGTAACCTCTTTTCTCAAATTTAAATTTTATTTCATAGTATTTACTAAAGTTTAATATAATAATTAATAGAAACATTTTTAAAACGCTAATTAAAAATTTATAACGACCATAAAACAAAAATGTTCTTTGTTAAAAATTGTTTGGATTTAAATTGTTTTAAATAAAATAATAATAATGAAAAACGATAATTAACGTTTTAATGAATGTTTTAGTTTATTCTACTGTTTATTTTAAAAATGTAAAAAAATCACACAATTTCCCAAACTTGGAAATTTTTTTCATGATGCTGGCAAGTTTTTTTTTTTTAATAATTTCTTTCTTGACACGCTTTTTAACGTCAAATTAGTATGGAGTGCTACCTCTATGTATAATATCTCTTTGGCCTAAATTAAATAAAACACAAACAGGTTTAATGCACGGCACACCCACACCGGCAGAATGTTCTAGACCGAATTATGTGGTCGACGATTGGGAGGCGTGAGAAGAGCGTTGCGGCCTCCGGAAGTTTTTACGGAAATACGAACACACAAACACCACGTCAGAAAAGCGCTGATAGATATTTGGATGCTTACTAAATACGTTCATTAAAACTGCACATTATATTAAATTATTTACGTACTATTTTAGTTCTGTGACATTCAATATGTTTCATTTACCTTTTCCGATATCCACACGTAAGGTTACATCGAACACGCGTCAACGATGCCAGTATCATCTATTGATATAGTGCTAAAACAAATAAAGTAATGTTTTTGCTGCTGTATTTATTAATAATATTTATGTACCGTATCTATGCTCAAGTTTCGATTGGCCTTGGCGTAAACGAGCTATGAAAGTTCTCTTGAATGAGATCTCGCCGGTAAGGAGGCGTTGCATTAACCTCGACAGATATCCGTCAGAAACCGAAAGGAGCGCTCAATGTCATTCGAATTCTGATTTATAGGACTAGATTATGTACCCGGCGTTGTCCGGATTTATTAGATATTTTAGATTATAGAAAGTAGCTTTTCATGAGTGATTTAAAGCAAACAGTTAAAGAGTTTAGTTGTCTCTTTGATAAAGATGCACGTGTGATCATTTCTGTTACATTAAATCAATTACAAGTGCTCGAGGGACTATGTACTATAATAGCTAAAACTACAATAGCTTTAAGTTAATTACGATTAATTACATTAAACGGAACGTTAACACGATCGTGTGTTAGAAGCAGCGTGTTGCGTGTATTACAATAAGAGAATCATTATAACACGAACACTTATCTTAAAAAGGATAGAACTGATTCGTTGTTCTTGTCTGGACATCAATCATCACAAATAAACACTATACCTACGCAATACATTCAGAGTGATTTCTATGTTTGAATCGTCTGTATGTTTTTGTTTAAAAAAAACACGTTATGTTTGCCTTTTGGTTCATTTACTGTCGTGTGTAACATCCGAGTGAAAGGTAAAAAAGTGGTAAAATATTTACAACAATTAGTTGTGACTCAAATGGCGGGGTAAATTGAGAAGCAAGAGTTTTGGGGGTTGAGTGATTCCGCTCTATTGGGAAGTACGTTGACCTTACAGGTACATACACAATGACCAGGCCAGTCCTGCATACTGTAATTTTTTGAATCAGCTCCAGGAAGTTTGAATATTATTAGCTTATTAACATCTTTATTATTATTGTAAATTATAATTATACGCTTATAACAACTTGTAATTATATTGTAGGTAGGTATTAAAGCTATAATTAACACTGTATTTATCCACTATATTATTTATATGAATATTAAAGACATGGTATCGTTTTGGTTGTCATGAGTACTAAATATAATTATACCGAAATAAATATTCGAAAGCACTCAGTGGGAAGTTTTACTATTTACCCTATAAAAGCGAAGGACAAATACGATAGAATGCCACCTGTCAACTAATCTGTTGGTTACTGTTAATAAATATGCGAAGTTAACAAATCTGGATATTTTGTGTGTATAGCCTGACCAGAAATATTATAAATTATCTCGCTATATTGCGAATAATTATAGAACTAATTTCATCGCATACTATAATGAAGGATCGACAGATGCGCCCCATGATCAGGTTTTCTATTCCCTGAATAACCCTTAGGACTTTAGGTTCTCAATACTTCTTTATTAAATTTCAAGGAATTGGTATTTCATACAAAACTAATTCGGTACATAGCTCGCTACGGCCTATTTCCTTTTGAACATGCAAAACGTGTCAAATGTTTCTTCCAAATTTGTAGTCCCGTGTAATGGAAATAACTGAATGACGTCCGATCCGCGCAAACAATTAGTAATAGCAGAAGTTGACCTCATTGTAGGTACATACTTGGACATAACATTAACATTTATTTAAAAATTATTTGCAATATTTATCTTAAGGAAAGACACATTACTGCAACGAAACTGGTAATAAAACATAGAATATATAAATTATCCTTTTTATTATAATTAGTGATTTGATAATAAGTAAATTATGATGTTAATGTTCTGACGATGATTGGCAGCTTACTTTTTGTTTAAAAGTGAAACGCTTGAGATCGAGGAGCTTGTGGTACTGTCGGAGCGCGCGCATGCAGATCCTGACGGGCAGGTCGGCGGCGGCGGCGGGTAGGGAGACGGGCTCCGCGTTCCGGGACGCCACTCCCGTGCCGCTCATTGTCGATGCAACACACACATGCACCCACAACACACTTTATTAATTCATAAGCACGTCCGATAGTCACCGTCACGAACACAAACGCCAATCGCGCGTCCGAAGTGAACGTCGGCCCCGCGCGACACTGACGTACCGTGCGGCCGCCGCGCATGCGCAACCCGCAACCCGACCCGACACGCCGCGCTTGCAAAAAAGAAACGTACCTACGATCGTCCGTACTCGAATCGACTACGCTCGAACGACTTTCCCTGCACCACGCTGCTGCCACAGCAGGCCACCGACCTGACCCGCTTTTACTATAAATAAATATTACATATAAATACAGCGGCAAAATGATCAAATTTTCTTCGAGTATGTGATATAAGTGCTTAAGAACTACCGAAGTTATTATGTGTGTGTTTTGCGAGCACCTTACATCCCACGATTTCTGTACCTCCTAGTAGTTGGTATTTTAGCACCAAAAAATTGCGGTCAATGTTATTTTCTTCAATTGTATATTTGTAGTCGTGTGTAAATTACATAAATTAGATTAGTGAAATGCGTAATAAATATGTTATCTCATTATTGTATCTCTCGCACATTCTGCATAATGTTTATTCTCCAACATTGACACCAGCAAATAAATTGTCTCGCTCATAAAAACACTTCAGCGTCGAATTACTGTTATTGTTACGGAGTGAACAATATCGTTTTGTTTGTAAACGACTACTGGAATTGACAAACATTTAAGTTATTCAAACTTAAAATAAAGTATTGTCGGTAGTGTGCAATTGTAGAAACCGAAAATTATACCAATGAACGGAATTTTACTGCACTTCAATAATTGTTCGACATCTGATTTTTCTGGAAGAATATAAAGCTATACAAAGAGTGCAACTTACAACTATTACACAAAAGAGAACAAAACAACCATGAAATTAGCCAAAAACTAATTTTGTGGATAAAAGTTATTCTAAAAATGTACAAGGCTATTATTATAATGGTCATTTGTAACAATAGACGAAGTAAAATCATTGCCTACATGCCCACATGGATAGTTTAGCTTATTCATTTTGAATACATAAATAAATATGCGTTTTACTTGCAAACAAGTATAAATATGTATGTATTAATCCACGTGTTATTATCATAGACCAGTCAGTCTACAATAACTAACGTAAATTGCTTACAGTTGTAAATAAAAATCAAATATTTCTTACATTGCAAAACAATGAGAAAGTTTGTCATTATAATGCAACGCTAGTAAAACAACAACAAGCTTTGAATATCGTATTGTACTCACGTGATTCAAAAGCTCCTTTGTCAACATAACCTCTTCTGATTATTCCCACATTCAATTACTACAATCAATACACTAATTCATTACATTTAGACTTAATGTAAATCGAATAACACAAACAGCGATAAGAATAATATTATAACGGTTCCAAATTCTTTAAACATTTCAGCCATATTGAGCGTACTTCGCGTCGCACCAACCCGTTTGGTTCGAGCTTCGACTCCTCTCCCCGCATGGGAGCGTCCCGTTTCCTATACAAACTATACTCTTTACACATGTACGTGTGTAGATTTACTGGTAATATAATGAACTACCTACCTTATTTCCTACTCAATAAGACTTAGTTCTAAACGTCAAAGTTCGACCACTAAATTACGGGTATTATGAATGAAATTATCGTTTTTTTTAAATCAATAGCTCTTGAATATATGGATGATTTTAAGGAACCTATTCGCAGACACATTGTTTAATAATGTATGCTAATGTGTGTAAACATTTCATGTGTGTGGGCAGGTCATGGTCGAATAGTTTCAGAAACCAATCAAATTATTTTCTAAGTACGTTGTACATTTAGAATTATCTAAGGTTCTTTTATACAAAAGTATTATTTTAGAACAATAAGTAATCTGAAAACCTAACTGAATTTTAAAAACCATGAGGTCGTCGGAAATTTTTTAACAACGAATATGGCTTCACATGCTAACTTTAAAACAGTAAACAGTGCATAGGTAGACTGTCATAAAAATACATATATAAAATAATAATAATGAATGTTTGTTTAAAGATATCTCCGAAACGGCTTAACAGATCTTGGTGAAATATAGTATAGATGCAAAACGTAACCTGGAAGAACACATAGGCTACTTATTTTTTTTTTAATTCCGCACGAACTAGTCGTGGGAGACAGCTAGCTGATTCATAAAAAATAATAAAATATTATTAATCTCCTCATTCTCGAGTGTCGATAAAAATAACTTAATTATCTATAAGAAGCTGCAAGTTTTGCTGTTCGGCCGCTGGCAGTCGCCGAGGCCGACCCTGTGCTCTGACGTCAATGCCTTGCCGTGATACCGCTCGAGATACTAAGTTATACATATGCATGTATTTTTTATTTTATTAGACCTTCCCACTTGTAACGAATTATTATCGCATTAAAATACAATATCAAAATTTAAGTTAAACTTCTACTACGTCTGTATTCCGCACAATAGCGGTAAACAAAACTTACTCTCTGTCTCGTTTAGTTAAAAAAATAAACTTAGAACGCAGGACCCCAGGTATTATTTTTATATTCCCTGCTAATAAACTTCCCTTTCAAGAATCTGTAACTGGGCTTGATGCAAACTTTCGTCACCGTACAGCTGCCAACATTGTCAGATTTAAAACGGATTAGGTATCTATTTTACTATATTTGGTAATCACTTAAACATAAGCCATGTAGTAGTAGGGATTATGTTTCCGCAACTCCACGACTGACGCGTAATTTGCGTGACATAAGCCATATAACTGTCTCTTCAATTTTCTTCACGTAAATTCATTAATTCGTCACTGACAGCTGAACAAGCGTTTTAATTATATTCTTACTAAATCAGCATAATGAAAACGAAAACTACGAGTAGAAATATTAACGAATTCAATTGAAGAATACGGAAGCTAATTTGACATAAATAAATACATCGAAACGTCTAATTTCTGATTGAGAATAGAACGATCGAGAATACGGGGGTAAATGGCCTTAGCGAGCGATGCCACAGATTCGGTCAATAGTAAACCGGAGGCAGGTTGACGCGGTGGCGGAGATGGGCGCGGGTGCGGAGGCGATAGCTGGTTTGGAAGCGGATGGCCAACAAAGCGAAGATCCTACAAACAAAACTACTGTTTTTTGAAGCAGCCCGGAGGCCGTTGACGTCAATTGGCCACCTCTCGCATACATATTTATCAAAACGCACATAATTATTCATTTCGGCATACTGAACAAATATCGTATAATTTTACAAGAGACAGGTATATTTACATAATATTTAACTAGTTTAGTTAACTAGTTTAAAAGATTTAATAGTCACTTTGTAACTTTCCATAAATACAATTGTTCTGCAGTGTTAATAAAGGGCCTAGTAAATTAGCTGTGTTGCCAGTGGTACACTATTAGCTCCACCATCCTAGAGTGCGATTGCGTCATAGCCTATTCCTTAATTATGTATTATTTATATTTTATTGGTATGAGTATCTTTTATTTCGTGATATACAAACCGTATGTAAATAAGTAATACTCCATACGAAATTCATAGATGATTAAATAACTCTCATTCAAGTAATAATTACGAATATAGTGTACTCGTATACTAAATTGTCATTAAATCCGTGTACAAACTTTAAGAAAGGTTAAATCATTGTATACTAATTTAAGAATTATTCAATGAACGTACTATGACTAATGATAATATTGTATAGGCAATAAATATTCATAGCGAAATGGCCCAGTTCAACATTATAATAAATTCATAGCATTAAATAACTTTGGCCTAGTTAATTCTATTATCTTCATGTTTTAATGAGTAAAAAAGTATAATTAGACAACTTATTTTGAAAAAAATATATTGTATAATTAATTTATTATTTTATTTTTATCATTAAGTACCAAATCAACTACAACAAATGTATTTAATTAATTTTGCATCTTTTATTCGTATCCAGAACTATACCGATTTACCTTTGCCTACCTATATGAAAGCTAACCTACTAAAAGTAAAAAGTATCGATTTAAACATAGCGTTTGATATTTAACGTCAATTTAAATTGTATTAACTACTTGCCTTTATATAAAAAGAAAAAATAAACAACGTATAAAGCGGTTTATTGAATAATGTTGTAATTATACGGCAGGGTTACGAGGCGCCGTCTACGACGAGATAAGGAGGTCAGGCCCCGTCTAGTGAACGTCTAAAATCGTTTTAACTGGTAGTTTAGGCAACCACAATAGTTGGTATATTCACCCTTAAACTGATTCCTATCAGAAATGTTCCATCACGACATCGTCAAAGGTTAATGGATGTTCACGCATTGATAAATATAAGTACTTAGGTATTTATTTATGTTAAACAATTAAGATTACATTATATTCATAATATTTGGTATAAGTGATACAGTGTTTAAACTATAAAATATTTACTGTTCTTTCTTTGTTAGATCACTTAGTAAGGGTAATAGTAGTCGACAAAAAGCAGTAAGGTTCTTTTATTATCGACAATTGACGCGTTTCGACAACAGAGACACAACGATGGTTACCAGGCAAACATAAAAGTGAAGTGAGAACCAAAAAATGAGGAGATAGTTCTCACGGTGTAGTTCCATTGTGAGATCGTGTTCATTTGCGACAAGGCGATGCGAGTGACATCAATTAACGGAAGTCGCTCGCACCGTGCGAATGTTTACTGTTGACAATGTTGCACGCTGAAGACTTCCAACAACAACAATATTTGTGTTCCATGCAAGTTTCATTGAACTATTAGAATATAGGACCGCTCTCACTAACATATGATCAGTCAGTACTATTGATGGGCAGATGATAAAAACTCAAATGATATTTACTCGAGTTTTTATCCAAAACGGATAAAAACCCGTTTTTACCCATTTTCATCGGATTTTTATCCAAATCAATGAATATTTATGTTTTTTCGAATCTAATATATATTTAACTGTCATGTATTGTATCAAAACTATCTTATTTATAACTGCACCCTATCCTGGGCTCCTTTTATACCTTTGTTTTCGATTATCCTGCCCCCAATATCATTATGTCCATGCCAAGCAGTGCCCAGGTAATCTTCTTATGAACCGTATACGCATCTAAGTGCCACTATAAGACCTCATCTTAAGCTAGCATATTATTTCATACTAGCTGTTGTGCGCGACTTCGTCCGCGTGTAATTAAATAATATAGCCTATGTTACTCAGGGATAATAAAGAAGAACAAAAATAAAATTATATCTAACATGCCTTGTTAATTAATTTATTGATGAAAACAACTTTTGAATGCAAAATTATTAGGTACTTCCGCGTATGTATAGGTCTACCAGGATCTACTGGCAAAAAGGGAAAGAAGAATTGACCCTAACAATACTGGAGAAATTGGAGTAAAACGTTTCGATACTTTGTTTTCCTAATCATTCTGACGTCTTGTATATTATATATATATATACTAGCAGTTGCCCGCGACTTCGTCCGCGTGGTGTTTAAAATATTTACAACTACAATTTACTTTCTATTCATATTTCAACATTGAAAAAAATGTTATATTTACTTGATATTGAGTACATATACTAATTTAACTAAATTAAATAACAGAATGTCCTAATTATTTTGCATTACTTCTTACGCCCGGCTCGTAAGATGATTTTTCGGTTACCCTTATTACTTGTGTTCGCGATATCTTCTAAACTATTCGTCAGATTTAAATAAGGTCAAGGACGATTTTAATCTACATTAAATTCTCCTGATAACAGACACACTTATTTGGATAAGGATTAATATTTAAACCAAAAAAATAATGCGGCAAATTAAGTGCATATTTTAATTGATTTTCAAAAACAAAAAGTGATAATGTGAGAAAACCGTAAAAGATAAACATATGCCATCGCTGACTTTTTTGTAGAACTTTTTTAGATCTACAAATGTCTCGTACATCATTTTTATAGAACTTGAGCGGTTTAGCCAGCGTAAGCCAATAAAAAGGAAAATTTAATGAAATTTTGCGACAGGGTCCAGAAATGCGCTGTTTATTCCTATTTCCTAAACTTTGCTAAAAATAAGTTATAGCCTATATTAGACACAAAGAACGTAGCTTTCTAATAGTGAAAGAATTATCGAAATCGGTTCAGTAGATTTTGAGTTATTTCAATACAAACAAAAATCCAAAAATACAAAGTTTCTCTCTTTATAATATTAGTATAGATATAGATATTGATGGGCTGACGTCTCGGGTTTTTATCCATTTCGGATAAAAACTCGAGACGTCAGCCCATCAATACTATAGTGTTGCGGCCGGAACACTGGCCGGCAAGAAGAAACCTCTTTGGTGGAAATTTAATACATTTTAATTTTAATTCTTTTACGTTTGTCTTTTAAGTAGGTAGTTATTGTTTAAGTTGGAAACTTTTATTTAATCTATTTATTAATATTTTAACAAAAATGGTGTTTGCTTATTATGCTTATCACATTACTTTACACATTAAAAAGTTGTTAATATCAATAAATTGATTAATAAAGCATGTTAGATATAATTTTATTTTTTTTATTCTTTTCTTCCGAACCCGTTTATTCATAAAAAAAACATGTTTACGCTAAATTACATTTATAAAATGACAGATAGTTTTTATCCACGTTTTGGATAAAAATCACGCAGAAAAGATAGAAATTATGGGTATTTATCCATTTTGAGTTTTTATCCGGATAAAATCCCAACACTATCAGTACATGTTGTTTCATCCTCATCCTTCCTTACATACGAGTAGTATAAAACAATAACGCTTTTTCATGTTTGTCCCTACTTATATATGCTTGAATCTTTAAAACTACGCAACGGATTTTGATGCGTTTTTTTAATAGGTAGAGTCATTCAGAAGGAAGGTTTACATATATAACCAGCAACCCGCCCCGGCTTCGCACGTCTTCAATTATTGTTAGTATGGCTTTTATAAACAATGTTCACAGTTGTTCTGTAGTATATTTAGTATCAGTTTTGCACCCGTGCGAAGCCGGGACGGGTCGCTACTAAGTTCATAATAAGCAAAAACTATTTGATCTGTATCTCTTTCAAAGCTGCATAAACAGTCGACTTTATGCGCCCTACCGTTAGCGTTCATTCTATTATCCTGTCTGGCTTCTGGGTATTTTACTACGATTACACACAAGCATTTCCGGTTTAATTACTCACTCGGACGTGGTAAATGCCGCGGCGTGCGCCTTCGCTGTGACCTGCGTGATGTACTGTACAACACAGTTATAATAACTCTACGTCACTGTTTAATACAACTGGCATTCAAGGTAAGTAATGATAATCTGTGACGTACAACAAATATGTTGTAAACACATTTATACCAATAATAAACTAGTAATTCTATGAACTAGTATGTAGTAGGTACTTGTAATAAGTATAACACTAAGGAAAAAACTTTACATGAAACATCAAATTGGATTTCGCATTAGTAATAAAATAATAAGGTAATTAAATCATAATTACTAGTGAACACTAGAATTTTAACGATTTACGTCAACCCGTGGGACTATACTTCGGTTATATAAAAAATAAGAGACAATGATAGTACCGTAATCTCAGTAACGAATAAAAAAATAGCTTACTTCAAACATGAGAGATATTTCCCTAAGGGCAAATAGGTTAGAGTTGATGAACAGATAAAAATTATCAAAACCGACATCTACAAATATGATAGAAATCTGCAGCATTTTTATCAACCAAAGATTAATACTTCGAAACGAAATAAGTATTGTCTCTAATAGGTAAATTACTCTCTTAACTCTCGTAAATTAATGTCTTGTCCTGACTCGTTAAGTTGTATACCTGCTAATTTATGATTTACAATATTTGTTTTTATTAAATCATACAAATCAAGCAAGAAATAGACACATCCATGTCAATATAATGACTTGCCTGAGACATAAAAACTAATTCCATTAATTAATTATAAATAAAATGGCAATTCATTTAACTGTAATCAAGACATATCCTGTTTTATTTTTTATTACTAAGTACTGTGTCATTTCCCATTTAAATACAAAACAAACAAAAAACTTCGAAAGAAACTTCGATGACAGCACTTGTAAAAGTTTTTATTATAACATAAGTAGGTATATTTTTTTTTAGACTTAACACTTCGTAATTACGTAATCAAACGTATATGTAATCATAATTTTATGTCAGGGTCTTAAATCTCCTGTAAAAATGGATTAATTCGTACGGTTGAAACAAAATGGCCCTTGCTCTTGAAATTAGAAATCAGACGTGACTCAGACCTATCCTATAGATAATTCAGTATTTATTAGATAGATATACTAATAGAGGTTTAAATCTTTTAATGTTTTAGCACAGAAATCGTAATGTTGCAAAGGGAAATTGTTACTTATATAGAAAAACGTTTATTAATATGGAATAACCAATGGTAAACTCGAGTGTTATTCACTGTATTTCAATTAATTTGTGAGGAATTGACTAGTCATACTAACTTGTTCTTTTACATGAATGAACTCAACCAGTTATGAGTAATATCCATTGCTTGACCTAATCGAAGTTCACAAAGACGCTTACTGTCATACTGAGTCGTTAAGTGATGCCTTAGTCTTGTAAATCAAGCTTACATAACAATTACGACTGTGAGTGGGGTAGTTACATTCAGAAGTACATCATAACTCAATTTAGATTATCTTTAATACTGATTTCAATATTAATATAAAAAAGAATATAATGACGTTACTGAATACGTTAATTAAAAACTGGTTATGCAATTTGTTCTGTTTACGTGAAGGTGCAAAAATGTATGATAATTTGGCATAATCACACGTAGCTGAGATGTTAAGAGAAAGTTGCAAAAAGGTCGGATATGAGCTTCTGCAAGTTCCTCTCAAGTAATATTTACGAACATCGTTTATCGTTATATATCGAGTAAGTACGTATGTGACAAGTATTGTCACCGATAACCGCGACATTTATTTATCTATCACTTAATAAAGATGTGATATTTCCTTGCCAAATCATTCTTAACTAAATGAGAAGAGAGAAAAGAAGAGTTTTAGGCTCTTTACATAGCTTACTATTAAAGATACGATAGGTAATATTAACTTCAACAGCACGTTTTGATTTCGTCGCTAAAGTAAGATAACTGAAGCTATTGTTTTGAGTAGCCTCGTGTATTAACACGTGATTGACTACTGTCATGTACTGTTATCGTGTGTTACGTGTTAATGGTAGAAGTAGAACAAACTGGTTGTTATTGCAGTGTTGGTGGCATGAGGCCGGCGCAGTGGAAACCGCCGACGCCACGCGATAACCCGCGCTCCAGACTCGACACAAAGATTTGCAACAATCGAAGGATTTAAGAATTATGACACAAAATATACTGGAAATAATTAAACTAAAGATTATAATATAAACATAAACGGAAGAAGTCTGGAAGACATAGGCTACTTAGTACTTACTAAGATTTTTGAACTCCGTGCGGACGTAGTCAAGGGCGACAACTACTATAATATAAACTTTTTAATTATAAGTGCCGTCTAAAAACAAAAAGACAAAAATATCTACATGGGTACATAGCTTTCCTCGTAAGACAATAAAGTATCCTTCAAATATTTAAACCTTTTCCCGGATATTTACCATGAAAATATACATGTAATGTCAGACAAATATTTGTACGAAGCATTTTCATTAAAAAATTAAACCATTTCAAAAGTCACTTAAAAGATTTTACAGGAAAATGTTATTAAAAATGCGCTTTATTTCTTTATCAAAGTTATTAATCAAAATATGCCTCGGAAAAATTAATTAAACAATACACATCACCGCGTGATTATTATACAAACGTTTTGTTAACGTCATATTTTTCAAACCTGCCGGAAATAAAACTTGAAATTTTCTTAAAGATTTACGCAATTGAAACACAAAATGAAATGTAATTTTCCACGTAAGTAACAACTGTTACATACGAGTATTTCCTTGATGTAAAATGTACCAACTTTCATAATCGTCTACAGTATTTTATGCGGATTTTAGGTTAAAGATTTCATGGAGCTGTATTTTAATTGATATATTAAATTGTACGAGACAAAGTTCACCGATAATTACTAAAACTTCGGTTATAATCAACAATGCAAACTGACCTCATGATCGAAGCGTGAAATTTGTTTTGGATACAATAAGACAATGTAACGAGGGTAAAGAAGAGTAAAAAAAAGACGGTGACAAGTTTCCATCATAAAGGGAACGGGACATTAAATTTCATAAACATTACGTCCTCAAATGCATAATGAAATTACAAAATGTTCGAGAATCATACAAATTATTAGGGCAAACTAAATATAATTTGACATAACTTTTGAATAACTATTATTCCGTTTCGTACTTAATATAGTTACTTATTTACTTAATGTAGCAGAAGGGGGCAAACGAGCAGCGGATCAACGAAATTAATTGATCCGACGCCCACGGACATCTGCAATGCCAGAGGAACCACAAATGCGTTGCCGGCCTTTTAGGGAGGAGTACGCTCTTTTCTGGAATAAATAAATCAAATGTCAAAAAATATACGAGTATTTAGTTAACTTATTACATTGTTACAAGAGCCATTAAGATTTAAAAACGAGATATTTATATCATGTACCTCAGTGAAAAAGTGGCAAAAAAAAAACAGTGAGACCGCCATACTAGACGAACTGCAAATGCATTGTTTTATGTGCTTCTCTGCATCATTATTGTAAGATTAGGAATTCGAGGCGAGGCTTGTTGCACGTCACAGTGCGGCGCCCAGCCCGCCGGAGATGCATAGCTTATTGTCTGAACACAAGCTGATCAACGTGACTTGCCTAGTTAAGTTTGGTATCGGCAATTACATTACGTAAGAACTTGTATAATTTATTAACGTGTCCCACTGCCAAGAAGGAAGGACCTTTTACAAGACAAAGTATTTTCATATCTCATTATCATTACTCAATCATATATCTTTGTTTACTAACCGTCTTGTATCTAACCGGTTGTATTTCAAATTGAGTTTCGCGTGGATATCGTAACAAAGTGCTAATTGCGATTTTATGGAGCATGGATTTGATGGTAATTATAAAATTATCTTGTTGCTTAATCTTAATTCATTTTTGATTCCTATCATACACATTTGAATAGATAAAATATTTAAAATTAACATATCTACGTAATTGTAAGTATTTAGGTACTTAAAAACCTTATCCTAAATGTTTTTGCCTTGTCTATTGTTCTTAATAGTTATCATTTATGAGTCTCTATTTTGTTTAAGATTTTTACACATAAATATTACTAAGGTCAGACGTCAAATAGATGGTTGTAGATCAATTAAGCTTAGAACAAACAACTATACAAATCCGTTAGAAAAGTTATACTAAACCCTTTAAAGGCAGAAGGATTCACGGAGTAACAAATTTTCTTTCAAAATTGGCGCAATTTTTTGACAGCTAGTGGCGCCAAGAAAAAATAAGGCATACCTCCTTAGTTGCCAGTGCGACAACTTAGGACTCCTTTTATAACTCACAGAGAAAGATAAGAAACATTTTTGTTGATGGTAAATATATCGCCTCTTCCTTATTAAAAGTTAAGTAATACTGCTACATTTAAAAAATCACGTCTCTTTACTTATTTACTTGTACTTGAACTCCGCTCGGTTGTATCACATCTGGATCTCGCATATCGCATTACATTCATGTCTTATGTTACCACAATGACATCGGTAATCTGACAATGACTTCAACAATATGAACTCGATCCAACTTTAAACTGTTATAAGATATCTGTTAAGTCTTGTAACAGGGTAGTATTTTAGTAGAATAGTAAGTAATTTTGTAACTAAACGTGTCTAGCAACATTTTAGTAGAGTAGATTAGCGAATTGTTTGTTCAGATACTTGCCATTTGCTACTATCCTAGTGCAAACAAGGCTTTAAGCTGACTAAAATCTCTATTCGTGATATCAAAACAATATTTTCACGAGTGTCATAACAATAAGGTCTGTCTGTTAGGTCCATATAAAACATCACAAATTAAATACAAGAGAAAGCCGTCCTATTAAAAAAACATATTTTGTACTTAAAGCTATGATTATTCTCTTGTGTGAAGTCGCCTTTAAAATTCAATAGCACAAAAAGTTAATAGGACGAATCAGTTTTTATGTGCTTACCTCAAAGTTGCTTACGTATACCACCTTTTTATAACAAATGAATTCAATTTGGAAATCGCTAATACAAAAAAGTAAGTAAACAATTCAGGTGTCGTCTTTCGTCGAGTGGTTCAATGTGGGCAAACGATTTCTATTCATGATGCGCAAGAGCATATTAGTCCGACAAACTTGTCTGGCCCCGTGAGAGGCAGCGACATTATCGCTGTAAATTCTGTTAGAATATAATACCTACAAATGATATCTACCACTGATATTATACACAATACCTTGCCTTGAAAGTATGTTATACTCGCTATAATGGGTATATACAAAATAATGTCATACAGCCATCTGCAGGCCTTATCACTTTACTTGTCAGGAATCCAAGAACACCGCCATTGCTACGATTTCTTTTAGTGAAATATGCAAATTAGCAACTGTATCCATTTTTTATTATGCATTACCTCGCCATTTTTTTACACCGGAAATGGTGGTGACAACACAAAGCCATAGAAAATGACGACCAAGACAAGACAGCTAGAATATACAACAAGTACCTTTTCATATTTTTTGAACATAACAGTATAATGGAAGGCTCCCTCCCTTTGATCCGTTAGACTTTAGTATACTTTTGCATATCGGGCCAGATAAGTTGGCCGCACTGTACCGAGTCAGTATTGCGAAAGGCGACACCTATTGACGTCAATGCCTCGGGCGGCTTTCTCTACTAATCTGAATGAGGTTCGCTATACATGTTTCGTTTACCTATTTTTTTCAATATTAAACACGTTTGTCTTTCGAAACTTAAAAAGTATTGCGATATTATTAACTTATATATTGCAATATATTAATATTTATGTAAAAACTGTGAAGTAGCAGAGATGTTTCAAATGTGGAATCAAAATAAAATATAAATAAAAGTGGAATTTTAAATCCATGTTGCCATATTCGTGGCATAAATTACAACTCTAATATAAATATGCTACGAGATTTCCTTAAATATCCAAATAATTTCCTTAATTTTATTGTAATAAGTTAATAAACACAAAGATGGTTACGTCTTTTAACATATTATTGTATATTTTATTACAATAAATTAGAGAAACAACTTTATAAAAATGAATATCTATTGTACAAAAGTGAATTCGTCAAAACGTATTAAAATAAAGTTTACAAATTAAATAATATGACGCACATAGGTGCTTAGTTATCGTATGTGCATAGATTTTACTGCAGTAGAAATGTTTCTTAATATAAAACCTGAAATTAAAAATAAATCGGTTGACGTAAATCTAGAGTCGCGAGGAAAAGAACACCTATTCATCAAAATATAGTTGTTAAATAATTTGAAATCATATTACATGGTATTAAAGGTTTTTATTGTTTGAATTATTATTGTGTTTCAAATTAGACCAGTGTTTGACGTCAATGATTTTAACGGCCTAATTAAAACAGGTTTATATTTATAGTTAAATATTTTTCAACGATAAAATAATATTTTTTTGTGAAATATCTAAGCACATGAAATAAGTTATTAATTGCCGTTATCTCCAATGTCGAACCTTTTTAATAAAATAAGAACAACATTAATATAGTCAAAGTCAATAAAATAGCATTTTTTAAATAAGTCAGACGTCCTAGCCATGGCCATGATATTTCATGCTCTTATTTAAACATTAGAATTACTATTTTCATATAAAGATTCATCGAAATCAGTTCACTAGAAGCGTATCTGTGAAGTAACGAACCATAGAGACGAAATAAGAATCTAACGATATAGGGATAACGCGGTTAACATGGATAGTAAAAAAATCAAAAACACTTCTATGATAAGAATAGGAGGAAAATATACCGCATTTTTTGTTATTACAGCGGTAATAAATCCATATCATATTTGCCGGCGATAATTAAAAAGCTGCGGCTAACCGTGGACTTCCTCAACGAAAATATTCATACGTTAACATATTATTATCTCTCTCATACACTGTAACGAAAATGAAATAGCAATAGTTTTAAGTATTGGGGTTTCGGCGGTGGGAACCGACTGTAAATGATATCGCTGAATATATTTACAGAGCGATAAATGAACTTATCTCGAGTATTTTTCTTCCGCAATGTCAACGACACTATCCAGATTGTATCATAATATTGATACAAATACAAATTAAATAGTCCTCCAATTTGAATTCATTAATAGAAAAAATGCAATTATCAAATATTATATCCTCATTATCTATACTAATATTATAAAGAGAGAGACTTTGTATTTTTGTATGTATTGAAATAACTCAAGAAAAACTGGGTCGATTTCCAAAATTCTTTCACAATTTGAAAGCTAAATTATCCCCGAGTATCACAGGCTATAATTTTTAATTTCACGCAGGCGAAGTTTCGCGCAGCAGCTAGTTTAGATAATAAAAATAAAGCTTTGTTGATACATATTCATAAATACGTAGCAGATTTTACATCTCTGTGACAGTGACACATTCAATTCATAAATATTTAATCATTCATGTGACAACAATATATAAATTATCTTTACACTTTATTGTTAAACCTTTTCAGTATCGTTAATATAAAACTAATGTGTATCCGTTTTAAAAATAAGCTCGTAATTTATTGCAATGTCTGCATGTGGGTGGGCTCGCGTATTCGCAGTAGGCACTCGCCGGTGATCAAACGTAATGAGGCAATCAGTATTCACTATTGTTTCACCGATCATTCTCAATGATCGTATCCACGTATCCTACCCGATACGCTCACCAAATGTCACAGAGCTTGCAAAAAATATTTAGCAACAAAACTATTTAAATTTCATTTTTATTATTAAGCTTTTTTCCGCATTAATAAATGCTAGTTGAAAAAATGTTCACCAAAATCCCCATTCTTCAATCACCAACATCCTTTGTGTTTCGAACAAAGAAAAAAAAACATTCGTAAAAAGGCGAACTGATTGTGTATGCAGGTCAAAGAAACAGGGACTGTTCTAGAACCCTATGGAAGCATAAAAATTAAAATGAACATCAGGAGGGGTCGGTAGCATCGAACGAGTTTATCCTTTCTTCGACATTTACGACATCCGAGCTATAAATCAGTATCCAATCTAAGGAATTTCAATATTTTTTATGCATTATATTCAAGGGTAATGCGTAGGCAGTGTGATAATGAGTGTCGGGGCTGCGCGGCGAGGTGGCGAGGTGCGCATAGTGCGCCGGGATACGTTGACCCGCGCGCCCATGTGCCCGTCGCCCGCCGCCCACCGCTGTACCAACCATAGACGATATACCTTACAAACTTAAAGACAGGCCGCGAAGACAATTTTGATAAATTAAAAAAAAACAAGAAAAAATAGTTAAATATGGGAAATTATGACCATCAATTGTAATAAAGATAAGTGGTAATGAATTAAGCAATATAAACAATGAGAGAAATCATAATATCTCAATCTTATCTGTATATAATTTCCGGCACTATTATGTACATACTTAATTACCAAAACTATGACGTAAAGAATAAATTATCTTTAAAGAGGTATTAAAACAACAATTAAGAAACATTCTTTCATCGTCTAGATTGGGAAATTCATTATAACATCGTAGATAATACACGTTTTACATGAAACATGAATAGTAAACGTTTGAACCACGCACATTAAAACGTGTTTGATTACGCGATTCATATACGATGTACGTAAATCAATAAATTGTATTATTAACATATTAAAACTTTCGTGAGACATTCTAGTACAAATTTTTATTAGTAAAATATATTAAATACATTTAAAAAGGCTCTGCGCGTTTTTAAGTGTTGTATATCAGCTACGAATCGTAAGTGTAAGTATGTAAAGGAATGTGAAGGTGGGCGACGGGTGACGACGGGCGACGGCGGGCAGCGGCGGGCGCTCCGTGGAGCCCCCCGTTCACCGTGTGAATCGCCGGATGACCGGTCCATGGCCGAGGTCGCGCTGAATATGCAGCGGCCGGCGCTTAAATATTAATAGGAAGCTTCTTAAAAACCTCCCGGGGACAATCACAGCAGTAATGAAATGTAGATGATCCCACGGGCCGGTGACCCGCGCGTCCTGCCGTCGACGACCACCGGCGGTCATTCGGATACGTCACGCACTAATCATATACAACAACTACGTCGGGATGGGATACCCATCTCAAAAGTGACAATCTTACGACAATGGATAAGTTTGCCTTACCCCATTATATTGAGAAAATATTCAGTACATATTTATTGTCATGACAATTTAAAAAGGATTCATAATAATTAATTTAAAATATTATATACCCGTAAGTATCTATATCTAACCTGAGGTCATGTACTGACTTTTAGCGTCTTTAACTCTTTGTTTACTGCGCTAGTTGCTTGTTCTTCACCGGCAGTGGTGGTGTCTAACGTTTGTGGCTTATCGTAAAGCCGATGTTTGCAGAACTAAGCTTCACATTTCACACAAAAAAGGTTATGGTATATCGTATATTTTAGATAAAAATAGGAAGTGCCGACCCTACTAATTAAGAGGTACATCGCACGCTGTTAAAAGGGTTAAGGTATTGAGAAAAATTATAGTTTTGTAAAATGTACATAGAAAAGTAAAACTGATACTATAAAGCATTAAGTACATAACTAATAACTTCAGTACAAATAAAAAAAATATATTTTCTGTGACTAAAAAATTGATACATACAATTAACTTTAGATAGGAATTATTCATAACTAAAAGCTAATGATTTACCCTCTGTTAAACAGAATAATTTTCCTCTTTGAATAAAATCTTAATATTTGCAAAATGATCAGAGAATTATACATTTACTACCTACGTCAAAATGCGTCAAAGATTTTTAATTCAAATCATATAATTTGCAAAGCAAGTTGTACCCTTTGCATGAAAAATATTTACGTCTCCACTTTCAAATGAGCTATTTCCATAATATCGTACATAAATGCAAACGGCGGCATCTCTCGGCGCCTGCCATCGAACTACAAAAATTATACAAAATCCACTCATTATTATTGCAAAATGGAAATATAATCTTAAGTACCTCGAAAAAATACAATTTTTTGGGATTCAAATTAACTTTGATACTGTTTTTTAAGCAGCGCTCCTAATGAGATGCATTTATTACCGACCCATCCCGATCCGGATTTAGCCAACTTTTTTACTTTTTAATTGTAATATAAATGGCATTCAACCAGGCTTGGTTAAAAAAAGCAAAAAACCAAGTTCTATCTACAATAGTTTCATAGAAATAGCACTCGTATGGGCTGTTATATTGAAAGTAATGGCTCGGTTCCGATAAAATCGATTTCATAGCCACGACAGTTTTTTCATTTGACACTTTTTGTCGCTCTTGTTAAAAATAGACAATTAGGACGAATGATGTAAGTTAAGTAAACGATACGGGTCGGATTCATATAATAGTACAATTGAGGATATTTATAATGAAGCCAATTGATGCGAGCAGACGCGAGTGGGCGCCACTGTCCGCCGCCGCGCCGCCGCGCCTTATCATCATCATCATTGCTGAGATTGACTGCACTCCACGCCTACTGATAACCGTTTTACTTAACGATTCCATCTAAAGTTGCCTATACACGGATCTTAACTAGAGGTGAAAAAAATAAGCTTTATTGTTATTTTAGCTAATATTCCATGGACTCCATACAGTACCGTAGGTTCTGAGATTTGTCACTTTTAATATATTATTATTCTCTCTCGGTTCTTGGCTAACTTATCGGGGTTTTATAATGAAAAATAAGAGAATAGACGTCGAGTTAATGGACCGAGGTCAATATTTAAGTACACTTTGGCAGTGAAAAGTAAAGGCAGCACCCGTCCGCGGCGGTCCTGCAGTGCCGAGCACGCGCCCCGCTCGTGCCGCCGACGCACATTGGCTCATTTATACTGACCGTCTGTCATACCCAATTATGATTTAGCCTATGTTTAACTTCAATCACTTAGCAATCAATCTGTTTCGCATGACCCATTGTAATGTATATCAATTTCTAGAATTTTTAAATAGCTGAATATTGTAGTTTTCGTCAAACTGAAAATGCAAGACTACAGTTCCAGTCAGTGGCTAGTCGGGTGTCACCACTTTTGTAAATATTCGCGTATCCATCCATCTCCACAAGCGTGAACGCGACAGCTACGCAAAAGAAGAACCTCGCGCGGTTTACTACTAAGGCCGCCACATACTGCATATTTGTGTATTTTGGGAGCTGAAGGAGGAAATATGGCAAAGCAAATCGTTTTAGATGCTCTGTTCGAAGCCTTGCAGTCAGAGCATATAGCTACCACCGCGCCTTAAGGGGAACTAGTTATTAATATTAATAATAATCAAAGGAAAAAATACTGAAGTGTTACCGTTTAATTGTGTCAGTAATTATTAATAGCTCCAGTCTTATCCAAAAACCAATGACGTCGAATAGAATGTAAAAACCTAAACAGCTCGCGGGGCGGGCGCGCCCGTGTTTACAAGGTTTTTACCACATTATGTATCAACGGGAAAGGTACTGATATGACATATAAGAGATCAGATGACTTTCCTTAGTCATTCGGGCAAAGACGAGCCAAACAGCGTATTAGGGAATACCTCAGCAAAGATTGTTAAATTATTGAAATAGGTAGCAATGCGATATGACTGTTCCAGAATTCATGCTTCTTTCATTCCCACTAACAGCTCGCTGTTGTTATTGTCGATAATGTTGCGTAATAAATAAATTGGAGGATTTATCTGTTTACAGGAATTACATATTGTTAACTAAGACAACTATAAACAGGAAAATAACTATCCAGTTAGCGTGTGTGTTTGAATTATATGTCAGCATTTGTAAACAATTTTGTACAATTCATTTATAAATAAAATGTTACTGAAAGATATGGCTTTTGTAATTAAAAATGTTACCTAAACTATGTATGTCGGCAACAAGCTTTGGTCCTGAGTTGCCGTGGATATGTGAGGGCACGAGGGATCATCTGTGTCCCCTGAGTCCAGCAGAAGGAGAGCAGAAGGCGTCCCCGAGAGTCGAGGTGCAGGGAGCCCCGGTGCGTTCGTTCGAGATCCCGGGACTCTCTTTTAATCCACTCGAGGATGGCCACCGAGGGGGTTTTAGTGAGTTAAATCTCACACAACCCTGTCTTTCCCCCAAAAGACAGGGTATCCTTTGACGACTTCTCCTCGTAAATAAACAAAAAAAACGATGTATGTACATAATGTACTTTTTACTATTCTATTTGAGTTACTTTTGAAACATCAACAGAAATCATTTTAATATTTTTTAAATGTGAACATTAGACTTCACAAAACTAAGGATAAAACTTGATGTTAATTTCGATATTTTTTATTATTCCATGAAAATCCCGATTGCGTTTGATATTTTTCTTTCATTTTTCCTTATAAAATTACAATTAGGATTTCCTTCGGGTAGGGGATTCGCGAAAGGGGCTGATATAAACAGATAGACGCAAACGAAGTCACCGCATCAGGGTTCAATGATGCACCTTCTGAATAATACATGGTGATGCGAGTCCGTTTACCTCGGCCGTCTGCATTCTCAACGTGTTCCCGGCCGGGCGGCTGACCATTGCCCTTTGCCCTGCGCGGGTTCAGGGCGACACCGCGAAGACGGGACGGTGACGCCGCCGCTTCTGGACCTCTCTAGACTGTTCACGAATTGAATAGTAACACGGAAAGCGGGATGGCTGTGACTGCAGATAGAATACTTAACATTTAGTTTACCATTCAATTACTTTGACCAGACTAATCCATTTATATCTGAGGATTTGTAAATGTTTTATATCAGTAAAAGGTTAGTTAATAAATAAAGATTTTCGTAGTTTTAATATTTCAGCACAATTTCTGCTGTTCAACTCCGTGAATACATTTCATTCACTCACAGGCTCTAGTCTAGACAAAATAGTCCATTTCAGATAAACATTTCTAAATCTATTCTAATTTATAGGGTACTATTTGTAGCATTGTATCTCCCTGTCACAGACTTACACTTACATTGTTTCGTACAGATAGTTATCGATACACTTCGATAAGAATATTCCAGAATAACCACCGGGGACACGGTGAGGCAGCCCTATTCTCGACCTACCGCAATATCCCTCCAATGTAATCAAATCGATGTTTGAAATGCATTACGTTAACATGAATAGTTCAATGACGTTCATTTATTCAAATTCCATTTGCAGTTAACGCTCTCTTGTAACCTTTAACCTTTGTTAATTCAACATCAAGGATATAGATATAGAATTGATATATTTTTTACAAAACTATTGAGTCACAAATGTTACAAGTTACAGCTCATATAAGTACTTGGACCAAACTTTAGCAAATGACATTTTGTAAATAAAATATGAAACAATCATAACTATAACGTAAAATTAAAACATTGGTTTACAACATTAACATCGTGAAAGATTTTTAATTAATTAATTGGTTAATGCCTATAAGTATTTTATCTTTATTCACTGTAAATTATAGTTTTTTGTCTCATTAAAAAAATATGACGCAACTTTTATTTTTAATTTCTAAGTTCTGTGACCATCTTTAACTTACGTAAATTAATTGATCTGTTACGACGCTTGTTTGTTTAAAATTATGATACTTTTACTTTCTTGAATATATTTAAAATCTACATCATTTTGCCACATTTGATTCGTAAGCAATTAAACATTAATAAACTCTGCTTGTTTATAGTATAGAACAAATGTTATTTATTTTAGGTTATCTGTATTAACACTGCAAAAAGGAGAGATTAGAATTTTTGTATGTATTGAATTAACTCAAAAACTACTGGGCCGATTTCAAAAATTATTTCACCGTTAGTCGTATTTTTAATAATCATACTTTTAATCGACGAAGTCGTGAGCAACAACTAGTCTGAAATAATATAGTTTCTCCTAACGTGACTTTCTTTCCTAAACGCCGTCCTCCTGCGCATAGCTCCGGTAGAAGGAAAACATAATTTACTAATCTATTAACAATAATGAATCAATCAATTAACGAACGCGCCCCGAAGGTTATGATCTGGCCTAATTGGGATTTTGTAAACGATACCTGGGACAAATTAATACGCAGCATCATATCAAAAGCCATTAGTGATTAATACATTTTTTTTAATTAAGGTGAAGTTATTTTGCAATAAATTATATACCTACAGCTTTTTGGTTGGTATGTATGTTTAGTAACACGGGCATCATGTTTGGTCCTCAGTTAGGAGTTGAGAGAAAAAAATATAATTTTTCCAATAATAAAAATCTTAGTTTAGTCACAATGACAACTATTAACTACATATAATATGTGTTCTTAGAAATACAGTTAGGAATGGAAATGTACATAGTGTTTGTATTTACACTTCATAGCAATAACTGGAATATAGATTCCGTCCCATATATGCGCGTCTTGTCGTAATTTTGCCATAAACATCAATTATAACTTAACGTTAGGAATTGTCTAATATGTTTATCCATAATGAACTAACAATATAATCTAAGTTACAATGAGAATTCTTAAAACAATTACACCAAAGAAAGGTGATCAAAAAATAAGATAAACAATTTTTATCTTAGAATTATTTAGATATAACTCTCTGTAAGTAATATGTAGCAAAGTTAATCTACCATATACTACATACATTTATAGCTACAACTAGCATATAAGATTTGAATTTATTTTCCCTACTCTACTTTAACCATAAAAAGTATTGAAATCATATATTACAACCATAACAAGTGAGTGACGGAAGAACTACGTTCATACAAGTTGCTCAGAATACTTCGATATCATGTTGGAACCGTGACGGATCACTTCCGGTTGTAACAATCGAACAAGTAGTTAGAAAATCTTGTGTATTAAGAAAAGGCACGTGCCACTTATGTACCGCGCAGCCTACGTGACTCCGAGCTGCTCTAATGGCATATTTAATCAACATCTGGAAGTAATAGACGTAATTGGCCTACTAATTCTAACGATTAATTGGCATCGTTTCCAATTAATTTTTACCTTTAATGGTTTTGTGATAATTAATGATAAATTGTTATATAGGTAGGTAAATATTTTGTGCTCATTTCACAAATATCCGACGTAAATATAGTTACTTTTTATTACAATCTATAACTATGGTTGTTATATTTCACTTCATACAGTTAACTAATATTATACTAAGACAAGTGGGAAAATGTTTATATAAATGCATTTTGGTTGGATATATCGCTTGGGTGTACCGACGATAAAGATGAAATAATGTTACCCTGTAAAAACTAAAAAGAAAATTTTCAAAAAAGTTTAGGAAAACTTTTATAGTCATTTTAATTTTGGTTCAGTAATTAAATTAAATATTTATTAATTACTGAACGGTTCGTTCATTAAAACGGTGCCACAAGAGCCCCGAAGAGGCCCTCCGCACTTTTTACACTATTTATAGAAAACATTTTTTTATTTTCTGTCCAAAAGTAGGGAGTTTTATAATTTGTTCCGTTTGACGTATGGAATCCATTACAGCGGAGTCAAGGACTTTGGACTTATGATGCCAACATAAAAAAATATTCGAAGGTAATCATTTTGTTAATAAATTATATTAATTTTCCGACGAATTTATTTAGATTTTTATTCTTGCTTTTATTAGAATACGGGTTTTAAATCCATATAACTATGTAATCCCACCTTAGATATTTTCAAAGTTAAGAATACCCCATAAAGGACAGATATTTTTTTAATTTAGTCATGTTGTTTATTGTCATTGATACCTAACAATGTTTTAAAATTTTCTGCCCCTTGATTTTATAAAATGGTCCCCCACATAATGTTTTCAGCGCCTGACAGAATGTGAGCAGCTAATACGCGCCGTAGGAATTTCAGGACTTTGCCAACACAAATTGTACAGATATTTTGTTTGTATTTTGCATCTTAACAGCGTTTTGATTCAACTTTTTCTGTGCAAAGGCAGGCAAAGTTACTAATTACATGACTATATTATAAAAAATCTGAAATTATATTGTAAAATAGGGTTGCCGAAAGAAACATTGCACATCTCGGATTTCTTCTCTTTCAGAACTTAGTAGGGGCTAATGACTCCCAAAATTACCAGACTTATTTTATGACGATTTTTAAAGTTATTTATTTAAAACGACATCATAATTATCTATACTTTGTCATTAAGATTTGTTTGTAAAATACGGTTTAATTTTACAACAATTGTATTATTCATCGTTTAATTAATTGATTTAGTATTTAAATAATATAATATGTTAGTTTGTATGCAAGTGGCAGAGGCATGCGGCGTGCGAGGCGGCTGCCGGGCGCGCATTGCGCGTGCTGTGCGCGTCGCGGCGGCCCGCGGGCACGCTCACGTGACCATTGACGTCAATACTGACCTCTGCGGCACCCGCCAGCCCGCCACCCGCCTGCCACATACCGCCTGCCGTACCGCTTATCGTACCCAAAATACCCTACACGTACGAACCATTGCCTTAGCGCTTTGATGCGCACTTACATTACAACACCACAAAAGTCATCCATGTTTGTTACAAGGTCTTCATCATCGCATACTTATATTTACTAACTTATTGTGCAGCGATGGCGAGGTTACTTAACATTGAGATTGATTGAGTAACTTGAGTGTTGGATCACAATTATTTTATACGGAAAAATACATCTTAATCATGATCAAAATGTTATAAATGTTATGAACTTCTGCTTTCTAAATGTGATTAAATTTTATTTGCAATTCAAATTATGGAAAGAAAAAGTGGATTTGGCGGGAGAAGGGACGCTTAAAAAGGAAAAGGACATTTAAGTTAGGCAGCACATCTGCGGATGTTTATGAGCAGCGGTCGATGTTTGCTATTTCGGAACAACCAAGTGACTGCTTGTTCGTTTGCTAAGTACTTTATAAAAAAATCCTTCTGCATTTAAGCTGTTAAGATTGTTAGATGTGTTAGATTTCACATATTGTATTTCATTAACTACGACTTTCGCACAATAACAATGTAGTTAATAATAAAAAAATGAAAACACGAATGTAATTTGTCGATGTTTTATATATGTAAAACTACCTGTTGTGCGCGACTTCGTCAGCGTGGAATTAAATAATATACCCTTTGTCACTCAGGCTTAATGTAGCTTTCTAATGGTGAAAGAATTTTTAAAATTGGCCCAGTAGTTCTTGAGTTATTTCAATACAAACAAAAATAGTTTCTCTCTTTATAATATTAAGTATAGTTACGAGTATAGATATAGATGTAACTCGTGTTATAAAAATTGGGGTAAACGAGACGCTATTATTTAATATGGCAAATTCTTAACTAATTCATAGTAATCAAATTATTTGCAGTCACGAAACTTTGTATGATAAGATCAGAGTAAGATTACAATCTTGCTCATTTATCCGTCGTGTTGTGAGTCATACATCTAACACAATTATATTGTTTTGTTGCTTCCTTAATAGTTTACAGATGTTTATAGCGTAATAGAATACGTATGAAATCCATCTCCATATAAAATATTGTTAGATTAAATCTTAGTCATATGGTCATATTCAAATCCATACTAATATTATAAAGAGAGAAACTTTGTATTTTTGTTTGTATTGAAATAACTCAGAATGTACTGGGCCGATTTCAAAAATTCTTTCACCAATCGAAAGCTACATTATCCCCGAGTCACATGGGCTATATTATTTCAGTACACGAGGACAAAGTCGCGCACAACAGCTAGTTAGATATTTTTCAGTAAAGGCAAACATAAGAGCGTCGGTGGCACAGGGGTTTAGCTCTTGACTTGTAATCTACAGGTCCCGAGTTCGAATCTCGCCATGTACCAATGCGTTTTTCGACTTTCGAATTTCATATATACTTAATACTTATTTACCAATAAGGAATACATCGTGATGCAACCTGCACATAATGGCGAAATTCAAAGATATGTGTGAAGTCGACCAACCCGCACTGGGCCAGCGTGACTGACTATGGTCTAGTCACACCTTAGAGTAGACTAGGAGGCCCTCGGTGGGGGCGTATAGTGAGCTGGTGATGATGAGATAATGATGAAACATGGATCTCAAGCCTTGTGGGAGAGTCACTGCTATCGGTTGGTTTAGTCAGAAATATGTAAAACCTATGATATAGACCACATAAAAGTAGGGTTTATGAGCTATAATAATTTAGTTTCACTTAAACTAGCCAGGTCAGACAACTTTTCGGTCTATAGCTAGTTTCGATTCAACCAGACAAACAAATTAAAAAAAATACATGCAAATGCTACAGACAAAAGTTGGAAGAATATGATTATGAACACATAACTTCAATGTTCTATTCATAATTATTTAATCTGTTAATTAGTGTGTTAGCATTTCACATATCTATCCGCGGCCAGAGTGTGAACATTGCGATATTGAAATCATTTTAAAACTAACAAAAAAATATTTCTGCGCAAACAAGAACAGAATTTAACATGTTGTGACATAACGAGACATTGGCCATGATCAGTGACATAATACGCTTACGTAAGTATTATGTTATGTTTACCATTTCCTTCACGTGTCTGGTTTTCCTACATAAATCAGCATTCAAAGATATTTAAAGGCACTTCGCGAACACTATCCCCCTTATTCCGAAAATATCAAGTACTGCGATAATACTGGAGGACACTCGTAACTAACAGTGGTTTTAACAGTGGTAGAGCCCGCTTTAACATCCTCGCACGAATTGACCGGCGCGCCCGGTGATATACCACGACCACGCAGAAGACAGGCGTCAAATGGAAGCATTTCCGTGTTTCGTCTGATGAGTGTGGTGCCGGAGGACTAATTTTAGTCCACTTTCCCTTCCTATCCTTTTCTTATAAGGAAATCATGGGAAGGGGGAAGTGGATTTGGTGGGGGAGAGGACGCATAGGAAGAGAAATTATCCCCTTACTGTGCGTCTCCTGCCTCGTAGACTAAGGGTAGGCAACACATTTGCAATTGCAGATATCTATGGTCAGCGGTCGCTTCGCTATTTCAGCGAATCCAGGTGGCCGTTTATTCGTTTGCCAATTCGTAATATAAAAAAAGACTAAATAAGATAGACCAGGCATCTCATTGGACCAAATTAGGTATCATAAGAAGTACCAGTAAGAAGGATGTTCAGCATTTTCGAATACATTTTATGAATGTACCAGTATCAAACGTAGAAATTGCAACAGTAATAGTGTTGATTCTCGTTTCGGAATAAAGCGATATGGGTCGCTCCGAACAAAAAGTTTATGAAGACTTTACATTAAATATGATATAGCAATGTCTATCTGGCTTCGCTTACTTTAATATTACTTACTATGTGACTTAAACACTGCAAGTCTTTTATGGTTCAAAGTGCATAAGGAAGTGCTTGTATGATATTGTCAGGATAGCGAAGATACCGCTACCTAGATCTGGCAACACAGCTGAAGGGCAGAATTCCTTCTACTTGACACCAGTTTAAAGAGTAGTGTTACTATGAAAAGGGTGGTTCACGCAGCAGCTTATGCTGACTGAAGCATCTGATCTGGCTTTGGCTCCTACCAAAGTTACATCAATATCGCAAACATGTATAAACATACAAACATTTATTTTTATTTATAATACATACATAAATATATGGATCTTGTTCAAATTTTCTATCGTTAATAAAATATGTACTTTTTATTCATCCACTCAAGTTCAAATGGATACATTTTTTATACTGGTGTAGTGAATGACATTTGATGTTAATACAATTTTTTTCCCTACATTTTTTTTTATATTACTCTTTATAAAAACGAACTCTGTAATACCTGATAGAAATACGTTGTATAATACATGGAGACAGTGCGTACAATGTCTTTCATTCTTACGATTTAATTCTAAATTGAATTTGTTAACTAATAATTTGGTTCAGTAGTGTCGGTTTTTATCCAACACAATTCATCATCATCTCTCTGTCATCATACTACGCCCGTTGACTCCGCGTACCAGGTTTTCGTACTCCAGATCAATATTTCTTCGGTCATCGTTCCCTTCTTGGTTACCATTTACGTAGACAATTCAACCATATCCACTGACATAAACATTAAATCTTGTCTCTGTTCTGCCTCAATTTCTCTCCAAACATTCTTTCACATTTCAAACATACGAAGGTCTTTAATTCTGTTAAAAAAATCATCATGATTTTTTTTATGATATTTTGTGGCAAACGAACAAGTGGCCACCTGGACTCACTGAAATAGCGAAGCGACCGCTGCCCATAGACATCTGCAATTGCAGATGCGTTGCCTACCCTTAATCTACGGAAGAGGAGACGCACAGAAAGTGGATAACTCCTCTCCCAATGCGTCTCCTCCTCCGGAAAATCCATTTTCCCTTCCTATCCTTATCCTATTAGGAAATGATGGGAAAGGGAAGTGGATTAAAATTAGGCCTCCGGCACCATACTCGTCAGACGAAACACGGACTTCCATTTCATGCCTGTTTTCTGTGGTATTTCACCGGGCGAGCCGGACAATTCGTGCGAAGATGTTAAAGCGGGATCTACCACTGTTATGAAAGATTACGAGTTTCTAGAAAATATAGTCATTATTTACGAATATTTACGAATAACACAGATAAAAGATTACATAGCATCAGATACATACGTATTTTAGATAACTGGTCATATTAAATAAAGATGGCTTTGGAGCAGGAAACAATCATTTGACAATTATGAAGACACAAGCGAAACGTAAAGTTTAACATGAAATATGTAGAGCGTGAGGATAGACAGGTCACGTGTCGAGTGATAGCGACTACAAAATTGATCAAATAAATAGTAAATACACGTGACTCGGAAAACTAATAACTATTAATGCGTCTGCCGACATTTCGATTTCTTTTTCTACGGCCAAGTTCTTTGAAAATTCTAATGAGTTTAAGTTTTTATTTTCTTCGAATGTACTAGAAATAACACAAACAATCTTAATTCATACGACACATTAGTTGCGAATACGCCAATGTGGAATTTATCGTATGAGGTTGTTTGGTCCTTCGATCGTTATAATAAATAGATTATAAATGACTAGCGGTCGCCAGCGACTTCGTCCGCTTGAAGTTTAGAAGTTGGAAACAAAGCTTTTCATCTTATATTAACCTTTATAAAATAAGTTTGAAGTAGTCATAGAAACCCATGAACAAAATATCAAGTTTCTAAGACTCATACCTACACTGTGAAAAAAAATTTTAGATTCGAACTATGACCCCTCTTTTTTGCCCCCCGAGGTAAAAAAAAATAAAATTCTTGAATGGCAAAGTTATTTATTAAAGCCGAAGAGCCAATTTTCATTCAATTCTGACATAGGAACAACTTTTCTCCATACAAACTTTAGACCCCCTATTCGGACCCTTAGGGTTTGAATTTCGTAAAATCCTTTCTCGGAGCACTTTTACCTCGTAACAGAAACGCCTATGCAAAATTTCAAGTCTCTAGGACCCGTACCTACGCTGTGAAACTATTTTTAGATTCCAACTATGACCCCTCTTTTTTGCCCCCCAAGGTAAAAAATTGTAAAATTCTTGAATGCCAAAATGATTTCTTCATGCTAAAGAGCTCTCATTTCAATTTTCATGCAATTCTGATGTAAGGTGTGAAAAATATCTGTAGATTTGAAATATGACCCCCCTTTTTCCCCCCCAAAGAAGAAATTTATAAAATCCTTGAATGGCAAAGTTATTTATTCATGCTGAATAGCACTCACTCCAATTTTCATGCAATTCTGACAAAGGAATCACGTTGCTCCATACAAACTTTGGACCCCCGTTTCGGACCCTTAGGGGCTTAATTTCGGAAAATCTTTTCTCAGTGCAAAACTACGTAGTAACAAAAACTCCTACGAAAAATTTCAGGTCTCTAGGATTCGTACCTACGCTGCGAGATTTTTTTAAAAAATCGTACTTTGACCCCCCTTTTTTGCCCCCCAAAGTAAAAAAATGTAAAAATCTTGAATGAGAAACTTATTTGTTCATGCTAAAGAGCACTCATTCTAATTTTCATGCAATTCTAACAAAGGAATCATTTTTCTCCATACAAACTTTGGACCCCCATTTCGGACCCTTAGGGGTCGAATTTCTCAAAATCCTTTCTTAGTGCTCATCTACGTAGAAACAGTAACCTCTGTACAAAATTTCAAGTCTCTAGACCTAGTAGTTTTGGCTGTGCGCTGATTTTAAGAAACCCCTCTACTCTTTTAGATTATAAATGACGACAGAAATGGCAAATAGTACTCGTAGCTATTCGTAGACGTATATTTGGAGGACGAAACCTGCAAAGCGAACCCTATATATAGGGGATAAAGACAAGCAGATGATGATACCAATTTTTTGTAGTGCCTGCCTTGCCTTCGTGTGATCCAAAGAAACTTATAAGAAGTCTTATTTCATGGGAAACTTAAATAGATATGCTACTCGTAACATTAACTTTTACCACAAGTATAGCATAGGTGCTTCAACGTTAGCGTAAAAATATATGGCGTAATAAGAGGTATATGGACTAAGTTATATAAAAAAAACTAATTCTCCTATTTCAGAATCGATTGAAATAAATTAGGAAGGTCGCATGACAAGAGTCCTTTGGATAACCTGAACGGTGGGTCGCACGTGACATTGAGACATACCGACTGTGTCCTTTTATACTGAATTAATTTTATTACACAATAGTATATATTAAAGTAACTATTGATGTCATAATCATGGAAACAATACTGAAGAAAACAAACTCATTGACTTGATAACCTCCTTCTGTTGGAAGTCGGTTAAAAAAATATAACTAAGTTACTATACTTGGTTTTTAGAAGATTCAGTTCAAAGTACAATAGTAAGTACACGAAAAGCAAAGAAAATTAACTTGCTGGAAAAGCTTAGGTATACTTTGAGTATTGAATAACGTCGCACCTAAAGAATACATAATTCTTCCGCTTTCATATAAAAAATACGAGAAAAGAAAAGATATTTCTTCTTATAGCGATTCAGTAAATTAAGAAAATACACGTCAATGGTGCTAAAAATGCACATTGCTTTAAAACGTTTAATTTTCATGAGTTCATTGAATATCAATTCTTACACGTGAGTCGTGAGTCGTGCTAATGTCAATGGACTTGAGCTATAATGTCACCGCGAAATATCTCCCCATAAATATGAAGCACGACATTAGAAAATATTTTTAACATTGGGCAAAATGTTAAATAAAATTTTGAACAAAATAATAGCACAGGAAGGGAAGAAGAGAAAAATACTTAATTTAATATTATAAAGAAGCTTACTTGACATTCTCCTATAGTAAATACCATTAACAAAAAGGTTTCGTCCCATGACCAACTCAATTCCATTTCCCACAACTCCACGACTAGCGCGTATTTTGCGTGAATACACATATTATCTTTGAATTTCTTCACCGATATGTGCAGTTTGCATCACGATGTTTTCCTTCACCTAAGAGCGTCGGTAGTAAATACCATTGCAGCGGTTTTCAATGATGAGTAGGCTTTTTTTTGAGCTAGAGGCATCGCCGTATTCCCAGAACACGCTACCAAAGTTACTTCACAATGTAATCAATGATTGAAAAAGCACCCGGACGAAATAAAATAAGTATAAAAAACATGAATTTATTAAAATATTGACTCCATACGTAAAAAACTGTCTTTCTGTTGGAAGTCTTTTACAAAAGCCTCTTAATTTTTTCTTGGTTGAGGAAAATGCCTAAGCATACCCGCTCTTGCGGATTATGTCGGACTCGCACCGACTAAAAACCTCACAGTGTTCTATCCTCGAACGATGGCGGGGATACGGGGATGCTTGCGCACACATACGCGCCCCGTCTATGCTAGCCGCCGAGGCAGCTCCGACCCTGGAGAGAGCAAGCCTCCCCAAAACCTTCTCAAAAAGGCGTGCTGGAACACATAGCTCGCCCCCTACACCGCCTTTTCATTCGTGTCGGGTCCTCCACAAAACATAGACACCTCAAGGTCGCGCAGCAGATCTCGTCTTAGGCTCCGCCGCCGACCATAACGGCTGCAGAGGGGTAGCGTTAACTAGCCCCTCCCTCACAGTCTCACCGCGCGCATTTTAAGCGGTGCGACCCCGCTTAGTCGCAGAGGATAGGGACAGTGGCCACCGCAACACCAACACCCCTCTTCCTCCGCAACTCCTTCCTGTCTGCGGAGATGAAGGTGGAGCAACCTTTAAGTCCTGTGGGACTTGTAAGACAGTCCCACAGGACTTAAAGGTTGCTCCACCTTCCTGTGGTCTGTGGACCATAGTACGCTTCCAAGGCTGACTCTAAGGAGTCCACCTGGATCGGCTACCTGGGCCGACCTTGTCCTACGGACCGGGTTCCTCTTTGCTTCACCGTGGTTGACCAAACCACTATTACTGAGTCCCACCGCCACGACAAGGCGAGAACCCGGTCGGGGGAATATTTTCCTACGTTTATTCTAATGTCGTGTTCGACGCAAAGTAATAAGATTGTAATAAGTAAGTGTATATAAATTAAACATAGTCACGTGCAGTATCTAGTCGCTGAAAGTTTCATAAATGTGATACATACATTTAGAGTAGGAACGACCTCTTGACCGGACGTCACTCTATTACAACATATTCCTAGTCTGATTCTATTGAATTTGCACTACTTGAACACATTGTTGGAATAAAGGAGTCGACATTTAACTTTAAACATTTTTAAGAAATTATACCAGCATTTACGTACAAAATAATTTCATAAGTGAAAAATAAATAGAAGACTTTATATGCAAGATTTTTTAAAATCGGTCGTTACCTTTTTAGAGCCTAATTAGATGAAATAATTGACATATTTTCTTTCAACTCTATTGGTGCAAAATAAGCTAGACTAATCTATCTAAACTAAACTTTCAGAGGACGTTTTATTTACGCTGGTAGTTAAACATAAAAGTAAAACATAACAAAGACCTAAAATTCTGACCACGAAGATACAACTTACATAGGTAATATAACCAACATTTCTTATAAATAAAAAATACTTAGTCTTTCTAGTATATTTTCAAGGAGTTTTAAGTTATCCTTATTGACTAATGAATAAACTAATATGTCCTATACCGAATAAGTGTGCGGCTCCACGTTTTCTAATGTCCTTTTAATCCAGTCACATGTTTAGTTCAAACTACCTACGCGTGGATGACCGCCTACACCTCTGTCACGTGTACCTCATCGCCTGAATACATGCAAATAAGAGCAAGCAAAAGTATTCAAATCACTCTCCTATTAGCCGACCTCAACTGACTAAATATATCATTTGAATATCCACTGTCACCGTCGCTAATCATTCTGTATTATTTTAATTTAAGATTTGTTTCTGGAAAATAACGAAACGTGATTTAATATGAGTAAAGTGAATGATTTTTTTGTATTCCTAATTGATTTAATAGCTTAAGCAACCTATTAGGCAATGCATTAAGACAGGTTTCAGTTTTCCAAATAGTACTTAACAATAGCATAAAGATGGTGGTGATCCATGATACATGACTGCCGATCGTTCTTTTAAAACGCAAATGTAAAAGTAAAGTACTTTGCCTAATAGATCGGGATCCGAGAAGCAGCAGACCTCAGTTATATTCAAAAGCTTAATTCATATATGATTAGATAGGACTCGTATGTACTATCAGTGAATGGCTATTAGCTATCCTGTCCAGTTGGGCTGTTTCGCGCAATGTCGCGTTAAAGTTGGAGTAAATATTACTTAAGTTAACTTATATTCACAAAGCTGATTTTCACATATAATCTAGAGACTATGATAATACCCCCTGCAAGCAAAAATACATTTTGGATGGGGCAAACGGCCTCCCAGACAAGTCAAAGCTCAGGAGCCGCGCGGACTATTCAGGTGTATTGGGGCTTATTGTAAGTGTATTTCTCTCTGCAGTAGCAAACTTAAGTAATATTTACGCTAACATTCACTCGTGATTGCGCGAAACTGCCCAACTGGACAGGATAACTAATGGCCATTCACTGATAGTCCATACGAGTTCTATCTAATCATACCCGTATATAAATCAAGATTTTGAGTATAACTGAGATCTACCGCTTCTCCGATCCCGATCTAAAAGAATTTAAATATCGTAAGAATTAAAAATGTAGATATCCTGAACGATCAACCTGTCAGGTTCAAAAATCTCATTCTTCACTTTGAACCGAAAACGTATTTGATAGCATTTATTATTTAAATTCGGCAAAGTAAGAGATGCTAAGTAAATTCAGTATAAATTTCTAATCGCAGAATACGGTAAAGGAAGTAGAGAGTATGAATGTATTACCAATTCTATCGAGCTTAACAAAATCAACTTAGTAGTCATAAAATCGGTATAATTTATTATTTGGTCACGTGTGAACTTAAGCTTTGTATAGAAGAAGGCAGATATGTTGCCGAAATAACTGAGGAAACGTGAGACATTCACCGGTCGTTCCTTTCCGTTCCCGGTCGCTCCCGGTCGCTCCCGGTCACTCACCGCTTGTGTAAGCTTCACTGCTTCCGGATTATTCTTATGAAAAAACTTGATTTGGTAACATTGAAAATATAATCAGTTCTTACTACATACATTCTTACAAAATACACGTGGAAAGTGTCAGGCATTTTAATACCCTGCAAAATGTATTCTTTCGATTTGGTTCTTGGGATTAGGTTGTTATATTGTTGTTTTACTTTGTTGTACTGAATTTTGTTCTAGTATTGTACCTTTGACGTTAGAGTTATATAGTTAATTGCATTTGCATGGCATGTAGGGTTTTTGTTCAGCATGTTTTGATAGAATTGTAGGTGTTTGCACATAGCGATTATGCCTCTCATTTATATACATTTGTTAAATTAATTATCTATTGTTTAAGAAACTTATATACAGAAAATTATAAGTTGGTACATATTTATGTCATGTATATTTCTATTTATATACCGTACATAAAGTACAGTTACAGTATAGGTTGTTTGTAATGTCTAAGCCCGCATGCACACCGGCGTTTTTTCAAATCGCGCTAAAAGAACAAATGATTTTCTTTTTATCTGTTCACACGGCGGCGCTTAATTTTTTATCGCGCAGCTTTGCATTTTGAGCGCTAGGTGAATGAAACAAGAGTCATTTTACAGCGATCGCTCATAGCTCAATAGCTATGGCATAAAAAAGCGCCAGTGCCGGCGTTAAAAAAGATTCTGTGTGAATACAGGCTAACATATATCGTGCCGCGTGTTTATTGCGTATTTCGTTTAAAATAATTTGTGTTTTAAGCATTTACTTTCCTTGAGTAAGTTTTTTTCCCGGACAAAAACCTATAAATACAAATATGAGACAGGAAAAGTTAATTATGAACAGCAATAAACGTCGCTAATTCGTTTGTAACTATTTATAATGCTATAATCTTTTCAAGGTTGCAGGTTTAAGTCAATTAACTTAAGCCAGCTAGGCACAGTTCAGTTTTTGAACTGTGCAGTTGAAATTGACGTAGACACGTCAATTTCAACTGCACAGTCGAACTGCACAGTTCACAGTTTTGCCAACACGCGACAGTTTTAACTGCACAGTCGAACTGTAGAGTTAAAACTGAGCGTCTCTAACCGTCTTAAACCGATATGAAACATAAATTTTGTAACTCACCTTAACCTTGCCAGCGGCTTTATTTTTACGGAGAACATTTATTCCGCTCCGAAACTGAAACAAGAATATCATCAATGAAACAACAAAAACTCAAAATGCAATAGAAAACACTAATAACACACTACGTCGTACCATCTGCGTCGCACTTTCACTTTATTGTTTTACAATACAATACATACATAGCGCGTTGTTTTCAAAATGTACTAATCAACTATATTTTTTTCTGTGAGTAATGTTGTTTATTCGAAAACATGTCTTTCTCATGGACTTACCACTAATAGTCTATGGTCCTTCTTAACAATTTTGACACTTAATTACAGAGTATTTTGCCGTCTAAATGAAATTTCAAAAAATATACAGAATTGAGAACCTCTTCCCCTTTGAAAGTCGGTTAATAACAAGTAGCTCAAGTAAAACAGGCACAAATGTTTCTTCTTTAACTTAATTAGGCAAAACGTGCAAGTATTTCTGCTTCACGCATACCGATGTTTATAACCTCAGACAATGTAGTAAATGAATTGAGATTATTTAATGTTACTTACCGCACAATTAAAACAACTGAACAGCGAGGGTGAAGGCCTCGCTTGTGATGTGGGTGTGCCGATGAAACTTCGCAACTCAGCGGTGTCGCACACCACAGCAGCACCGTTCACCTATCAAACGTTATTATTTTAATATATTTTTTTGTTGAAGCCGTTATCCTATGGCTTCATTAGACCGAGTTCGAGGTAAAAACAAAGATTTTGCTTAGACGTAAGTCCTTTTTTTGACATCGGTCTAATGAAGCCGTAGGGTAAGAAATAACATATAATTATAAATGCAATTTAACCCTCATCTAACTTTTGATCAGTCATATCGACTCTGTTAAGTTGACAGTTAACGATGATGTTAGGATAAAAAGACTATCTGTAATTAACATATAGGTACCAAAAATAACTACAACCATTGGAAAAGTTTTTGGCGTAGCGACAAAAATAGCTCCTACAGTAAACTAAATAGTTTGTTAAAATCCGTAGTCAAAATATAGCAATGTCCTAACTACGCTAATACAAAATAAATATAGTGCACGATTAATAAGTAGTTGTTGTTTCGTAATACAAAAAACGACAATTTGATTAAGGCTGCCATAAGTCCTTGTCATGTGTAGTATCAGTAATGTAAACAAAAACGCGTCTTAAATTATTCACATATTGCTCTTCAACAATTATTCACACGGATGGTATTTCCTAGACAAACAATTCCTTCATGTTATTTTCTTGCATTAAAATAATATTTCTATTCCTATTGTATCTTTTTAATGCAGCAAACCTGAATTTATTAAATATCGTTAGAATGTACCTACATGTCATTGTATTTTTCTAATAATTTAAACTTGCTTTAATCAAAAACAAATCAAGACTATGAAATATATTATCAATTCCATGAAAGTTCTATCTTGTTCTTATTTGTAAACTCGATAACGAGTGTACAAGCTTTTTAACAATGTGCGACACACGTGTAAAATCAAGTTTAAAAGGGGTAACACATTGCTACAAATACATCTTTTATAAACATGTAGGTATGTGTATTGAACTGGTTATGGTAGGAAAAATATCACTTAATTTATATTCTTATATTGCTCTTTCCTATTCTTAATACGCAATCAAGTACAAAAATAAATGGAGAACCTTATTTAAAGTTGCAATAATTTCAAGGTCAATGTTAACTAAAGAAATAATAAACTCATTAAGCATTGCCTCTTGAATTGGTTAACATGTGACTAACAATGTAATCTTATTTAGCCGACGCTGAAGCAGAAGTTAAACTGTGCATTACACATACATGCAAGCACATAGGTCAATTTTATCTAAAAGCTGTAAACTTCAATACACATCACATACCCTAACTATGGATATCAGATCTTAGCGCTGTCAATACAGGTTATTCAAATTAGAATAAGATTACAGATTAGTAAATGAACTGTAAGGTATTAATGGAGACGCAACCATGTCGGTGTCTTCCACAAAACGGGTTGAATGCACTAGTGTACAGTGTATACAGTCGCTGCGACCTTGCCGCCGCGCACACGCACACCGTGGCCCGACAGGGCAGCCGGTCCGCCGCTCGCCTCTCACCGGTGGGTACTCACGTTCGCACTCGTCACGTCGCTGCCGTACACCGCGGAATAACTCGTAGGTGGAAAGTTGAACCGTGGCGGCGACATCTTTGAAGATGGGTCCAGTTGCAATACTCGTGAGCTTCCAGTTATACACAAGGAACGCGATCCCATGCGACTCACGCGGCGGGCTGCGGGCCGCGGCCGGGCCGGTGCTCCATCGCTGCTCGCGGCGCTCGGAGCTTGTCGCCGCGCGGGCGGCGGCTCACTGGCGCGGCGGCGGTCGGCGCACGCACCGCCGCGGATTATCGTACTTTATGGCGATAATGACTAACGCAAACTTCCCCGTCGTCAATTTCGTAGTGTACTCATCGACAGCGGACCTTATCTACGAGCGTGTGCGAATGCGATAAGCGAGGGCGCAGACGGCGCACACCGCACGACGCACAGCCAGCGCGGCCGCCGCACATTGCGCCGCTTCTATATATTTATTTTATATCATACCTACATTATTTTCGATAAATAAACAATTGACGCGAGCGCAGATGGAGCTCACTACATAACCTATCATTGAGAATGCATAATAGAATGTTATTGTCTGTTTGTTATACATGTTAAATTGTTTGATTTAACAATGCTCGAGACAAATATTTCTTAATGTTATTGAGTTTAGTGATTATATTATTTAGGATTGGTGGTTAAGGATTAGGATGCTTACTCATTCTTAAACTATATTGTCACTTACATGCAATAATATAAAATATGGGAATAATTAGAAACGACGAACTAAATATTGAAAAGTTTATTTTTAAAAATGCCGTTGTTCAAACAGTTTTCATTATTACCGTCGTGTCAATCAGAATACATTTTATTCAATAATGTTCATTAAATTAAAAAAAAATACATTTATACAATAGCAAAATTGAAGTTTACATACATACAAGAAAAAAATGGAATGTCAATAGAATACAAAAGTAAAAAATAATAACTATCACAATACTACATTAAAATACACAACAAAAATACATAAAAGTTATACTATAAAACATACATCATTTTTATTTTACAAATGTTTTTAATTTAGACCTTTGAAGGGAGACTACAGATTATAAAATAATGCAAAAATATATTACAGAGTAATAGGAAAAAGTGCAAGCATCAAATAACTAAGGTCGTTTATCATCATATCTATGAAGGCAACGAAAAGATAAATTTATTTAGATATAACTAATTAGCAAGGAATGTAAGTCTAATTGTTTCACTAAAATAAATTTCTTCATCCAAAACTGCTATATAGTCTTCAAATATCTTGTCTCGGAATTTCATATTCATCGCTGCGTATAAAACAATTTTAAATAGGAATAATGTTCCCGGGACCGTATATTTGTAACCTTTTAGCTTCATTAGACTGATGGCCGTTTTCACTAACAATCCCAAAATTTTAGGTAACCATTAACGCATTTTAAATGTCACCTAACACTTCTTTCTTTTTCACCAACAGTTAAGTGTCACTTTAGACCGTAAGAGATTCATTAGATTTAAGGAGACCCTTAAGCAAAAAGACACCTATCTAAAACTACTTTAGGGTATGGTAGGTGAAAACGGGCATGAGTCCGAAAAAAAAACGAATATTTTACTTCGACGTAAGTCCATTTTTTGCGTGGATCGGTCTAATGAAGCCGTAGGGTATAGGTCAACATCACGTGGCTTGCAGCACATTGTTCGTATAAGTAAGCAGCTGCAGCGCTTGCTGCGCGTCTTCTGATGTTAAACGCTGATGCCGCTGCAGCGCTGAATGCACCGCGGAGCTCACTCCGGCGCCTCGCAGCACTAATTTTGCCTGAATACACATAAATAATTACTTCTATATACAGTCAAACCTTGATAAGCGAGAAACCTCTATAAACAAGACAAATATCGCGGTTCCTTGGACTCTCGGTTATCCAGTAAATAAATTTAACGCAAGAATCGAAGTATTTAATTTTCAAACGCTACTCAAATATTTAAGAGCGTCTCACATGATAACTCCAAATTCTATAGCGATCTCGTTTAATCTTGACGCTGCACGGATTTTAAGCGACGCTTAAATTTGAGTGGAGTTTGTTCGGTCGTTAGTGTAAGAAATAAAAACACAAAGGAACGTTTAAATCGGATTTAAGCGACTATATATTTGCACATTACTTTTGATTGCAACATAAGTATTTAATCTTTCGACCTACAAAATTACTTGTAATTTATTTTTACAGCTTTTCTACTAATAACAGAAATAACAGCTATAAAGATACTTTGAATGCAATATTGTTGTCTAATTAGAACGTTTAAATACATAATGTCTTTGAACCTAATGATTACACAGGTAGTAATTATGTTCTAGAATTTTAAAATTACAGTTCCATAACTCTAAGGTTTTATTAGACCGAGTTGCCGATAAAAACCGAGATTTTGCTTCGGCGTAAAGCTGCTTTTTGCGTGACATCGGTATAATGAAGACGTAGGGTCTATATAAATATTATAAAGAGACAAACTATGTATATTTGTATGTATTGAAATAACTTAGATCTACTGGGCCGATTTCAAAAATTCTTTTACCATTAGAAAGCTACATTATCCCCAAGTAAAATAGGTTATATTATTTGATTCCACGCGGACGCAGTCGCGCACAACAGCTAGTAGTAATATAATGTTATGTTAGGGTTATGGGCAAGACGTCAGTGTGTACCCTGTGGTTGTTGGCGGCGAGGGCCCAGACGGCGCGCGCCGCCAGCACCGCCTCCGCCGTGCTGCCCGTCAGCAGCGCCGCTGACAGCAACTCCAGCAGATCAGCTGGTAAACAAAACAATGATTGATCACATAAACTTTTAAAGGCGACAGAGAGAGAGAGAAAATTTTCTCTGTCTCTCTTGATAATGAAATCGTAGGGTTAGTGTATGTATACTGACGTGCGTTAAGGAATGCTGCGCGGTGGTGATGCGCGGCGTGGGCG
>QDHC01000594.1:201519-214618 GCA_013186455.1 Papilio dardanus tibullus | reverse complement strand
GCTGCGCCCGCCCACGCACGCGCACATACACGCCCACGCTACACAACCCATATTTTAAACACAATTAGTATACAAGCGTAGGCAACATTAGGATTTTGGTCGTCAACAGTACGGCTTCATTACACCGAGTTCGCGATAAAAACGGACGTACTCAGAAGCATAATATCCGTCCCCGAACTCGGTCTAATAAAGCCGTAGGGTATGCGACCTGAGTAATACATTCTCACAGATTCGTTCGTACACATTGTTAAGGTTGGTTAGGTTAGTTTATTAAATGAAGTGGCAAAAAGACTAGATTCCAAGCTCAAAAAATTTTTGATCTTATATTTTGGAGTTGACTAAAGTCCGGTAATTTGGCGTAACGTTCTGTACGAAGGGACGTAATCAATTTATTAAGTAAAAGACTAACTATTATCTTAATACTGTTAATGCGAAAGTTATGTAGATAGAAAGATATTTTTTGAAGGTATCCTCAGAACGGCTCAACGAATTTTGATGAAATTTTGTTACCAAGTTTTTTTTTGTCCGTGCGAACAGAATTGCTCTCAACAGCTAGTATATCATAAAATCATCGAACAGAAAAATAAAGTCGTTATTAACGTTACCTTTGGGACAATCATTCGTGAATACGACCAAGAGCGTCATGATAGCGGTCCTGAGCTGTTCCGTCATCATGCACCACGGCCACAGCTTGTTGATGCTGCACGCGTCCTCCGCCACCGCCTCCTTGCTCGCCGCGCAATCCAACATACAGCTGGTCAACAGCGTCAGCAGCCAGTACAGCGTGTTCAGAACTGGCTCCTGGAAATTATTATTACATTTAATTATATGTAAACCAAAATTAAACTGAAATTAATAGGCCAAAAAACACACGCGTTGATTTGTTCACGGTACTGTAGGGACGTTACCTCTTTGGTAATTAGTTTTTTATACAAGAATATGAATTCGATAATGAAATTATTTTATATAACAAATACGTCTTCCACTGATATAATATATTACAGAGTCGCCCTTCAATGTGAATAGTTCTTATAAAATAAAATAAACAAGTTTTATTAAGAAATTACCCGAGTATCTTATACTCTCCTGCAGTACCGACTAGTTTCGAACCCGAGGGGACTCTTCTTTAGGAACGAGTGGGACTTCAGTTACCATAGGGCATCATTAGACGGAGTTCGCGCAAAAAATGGAGACTTTGCTTCGGCGTAATCCGTTTTTTGCGTGACATCGGTCTAATGAAAGCGTGAAAAATCGTGTTTGTTCACTATAGGGTGGTGGACTACGTACATGGTTAGCATTCCTGATGACGTCAGCGGGCTTGCCGTGCATGGTGAGGTGGTCGCGCACCGCACGCAGCGCGGCCGCCAGCGCGCGCGCCAGCCGCCGGTGCGCGCCGTACGCACGCGCGCGCTCGCTACGACACAACAACACGCACAGGCACGAGCACACGCGCACCCATGCACCATCTGCAGTATATTAAAATTAAATACATATTAAATTATTATTAAAACTTTCTAGTACATATCTACATGGAAACAATATAACATGTTTTTTTTCTAATTTTACCTAATTTTCGTTTACTCATCTTATTTATTTTGTAGCTATAAGCGCAAACTTGTAATTCGCTATCAGTAGTTTAATTTAGCGTTATTTGGTTTTAAATAAATAAATAAATATGACTAATATTATTGGATTTGTTGTATGTGGCATAATCCTTAGTAAGGAAGAGATTTTAAAACTCTTTCATAACTAAACACTACATAGACATTTCTGCGTCCTTCAACCCCAAACTTTTCTTGTCATTTAGTAATAATTCAACCTATTTTACTGTTTATTTCTAATTCTTTTTTTTATATATTTTTACACTTTAGGTTTGTGAACCTTGCAAATTCTCGTTGGGTAGTTACAACTTTTTACAATTACAATAATTAATTTGCTTACAATAGAAGCAAGGGTCCATACCTTGGCTAGCATCACATTTTCCCTTATCAAACAACTCTTGAAATGTATAGATGAGCAATTTACACAACTGCTCGCAGAGGTAGTCCGGCTGGCAGGCCGCGGCCGCGTCGCCGGCGCCCGAGCGCGCGCTCTGCGTCTCACTCTCCCATCGCATGTTAGAAAAGAACACAAGATACGTTTCATCACTACTTCTATCAGAGTGTTTCTTATTCGACGCTGATTTGATTAACTGCGTCAAACAATGCATTGCTGCGTCTTGAAGTTCTGAAATATATAAAAAAAACGTTAAAGTTTTCGACCCATGATGGGCTCCATTTTCCGCAACTCCACGACTAGCGCGTATTTTGCGTGAATACAGATATCGTTGAATTTCTGAAATGTATATCAAAAATATTATTTTACATCACATATTCTTTGATTTTCTCCTTTATAGGCCTGCCTCCCATTAACCTCCATTATTAACAATTATTTTTAACAAAATTCTATCAATCAAATCCTTTATTTAAGTAAATTATAAAGAGAGAAACTTTGTATTCTTGAATTTTTATATGTATTGAAATAACTCAAGAACTACTGGGCCGATTTCAAAAATCTTTCACCATTAGATAGCTACATTATCCCCGAGTAACATAGGCTATATTATTTAATTTCACGCGGACAAAGTCGCGCACAACAGCTAGTATATAAGTAAACCTTTAGACAGTAAACAAGCAAGTACTGTACTCATCCTGATAAGAGGCAATAACCATAAAACGTACCATCATCGTCTGTCTGTAGAGAATCCATCAATATATTAAAGAAGGGCCTCGCTTGTCTGTCTGTGAGCTCCGTCCATAAAACGTCGCCGGCCGCGCGCTCCGCCAACAGAGCTGCTAGCAATGAAAATGTCTGCGTACGTGCAGATACTTCCTCTCGATCTGGCAAATTATAATATGATATATTTGTCATGTACTAATTGTTGCCCGCGAGTCCGTCTACGCGGAACTAAAAGCATAACCTATGTGGTCTTTCAGACTATGTGCTACATGTGTGCAAAATTTCATTAAGCTCTGTTAGCCCTTTTCGGAGATAACTTCAAACGTACACCCGTCGTGTACGCACTCGTAACATTAGTAACATGACCAGGGGGGTAAAGAAATGGTAGGTAGAAGAGGTCTAATTTAGCGTCTAGGACACATAATCTAATTCTAACCCTAAGGCGTCATTAGACTGCGAGCAAAAATCGCTTATCGCCTTACGCCGAAGCCAAAACTCCTTTTTTTTGCGCTAACTCTGTCTAATGAAGCCTTAGGGTTATAAATATCAAATCATGAAGTTGAATTATATAATATTAAAAGGTCATTGTAACAAAGTGGTGTCGTTTGCGCAAATCGTAGCATTATTACTTATCTGTAAATAACAAAGTGATTTATCATGAAGCAGTACTCCGCAGTTTCATTTGAGGTAGATAACACAATATTTGTGTCGATATTGTCTCTGAATGACAGCACTTGTGCGATCTTATCTCAACATAGCATAAAGCAAATCAACATCTGGATTTATCATTTCATCAAAAACAAAAACATTGATTATGTCCGTCTCGGAGTACAAACCGTTTATTCCCAAACAATTTCATCTCTTAAATTCATTATCAATTAGTAGATAATTGGTGTTTTATTGAATTATCATAATAAGCAGATAGCTGACATAAATTTGGCAATATTGCAATTACAAGTCAAAGCATAAAATTAGCAAATTAAGGAAAACTGTTGCCAAGCAATGTAATATTGATATATCTATTTGTAACAATTTTACTTGTATAAGCAGAATCAGCTTACAACTGATTTGATTTATTTCTAATCACTACATATCGTTAACCTTTTAATATTTAACAAATTATTCTGTTCACAAAACTGTAACGAGAAAGCTTCATTAGACCGAGTTCGCGATAAAAACGGAGATTTTGCTTCGTTGTAAGTCCTTTTTTTGTCGCGAACTCTATCTAATGAAGCCGTAGGGTAACAAAGTATTGGGAGTTATACCTTCATCAGTTGTCGTCAAGGTGTGGAGCAAATTGACGAGACAGTCTTTAGTGTTGGCGAGCGAGACGCGAACAGCCTTCCGCGTCGTAGCCGCGGTAAGCGCGCGGCACACCGCGGCGCGGACCCGGTGACGCTGCTCCACACTACCGCAGCTCCAAGAAGCACATCTGTAGTACAATTACTTTAATTTAAAACAAAATAATTGAAGCTCGACACAGAAATGGCGTCATAGTAATCTTCTTAAGCTAAACTGGCTTATTACTTTGTTGTATAAACTTTAATTCGATATTAAATTTAAACAAAAATAGTTTACTACAGGTCCCGAGTTCGAATCCCGCCATGTACCAATGTGTTTTTCGATTTTACATCATATGTACATATTTACCGACCCTCTTAGGTGAAGGAAAACATCGCGATGCAACCTGCACATATCGGCGAAGAAATTCAATGATATGTGTATTCACGCAAAACGCGGAAAAGGGAGCCCATCATGGGTCGAACCTTTAACTTTTTTTAAATAGTTTAGTTTTGCACCTCCTATTTTGAGCTCATAATTACTTAAAAAAGCAAATATCACGGTCATTAAGGCAATGGTAATTGGTAAACACTAGGCCACTTACAATAATACGTGTCATTAACGACGGCGTATTAACTTTGTTGGTAATTACATTCGTCGCGGTCACTAGCATCAATATTAAAATCGCATTATCATCGCGATGTACGCAAAATACTACCAAAAAGTACTAAATAAACTCAACCTTCGGCATTTCCGTGTTCATCTTACATTGTGTAAGGATTGAAGTGGATTAGTAAACATGTAATTTAAAAAAATCAAAAAGAATCACCTAATATTAAATTGTTTCGGCTATCTTATAATTTAAACTGATACTCTCTGAAATAAAGAACAATCTATCATTATAATAAGCTTTCTTTTACAAATGCATCTACCTGAACATAACTCTATAAAGTCCTTGTTCATTCCACACATCAACGGGGCAGTGCTTGAAGGCGCTGATATTGTGCAAAACGTCAGCTATAGCTATCACCAGGTCCACAGACGGCGGTGGTTGGACCACCTCCTCTGTAGGCGACAGTCGAAGTTCCCCGCTCTTACGAGCTCGCACCTCCAGCTCCGAACGTCGCTCCAACAACGATAATGGCATGTTGGGCTCTGAACACAATACATATACAAAAATACTATAACAAATATAGATCAATATTTGATAAGGAATATTTTTTCAAATGGGTTTTTCAGAAATACAAATAAGTAAATATCTCAGGTTCATCCTTGTTTGTTAGAATAAATATTTGAGTAAAAATGTTGTCTTTATGCTTATTCAACCGAGATGTCATCGTAACTTATTTTTTAAACGTTCGAAACAACTGCATATACAAACAACCTCGATAACCGAGAGTCCAAGGGACCGAGATATTCGTCTCGCTTATAGAGGTTTCTCGCTAATCCAGGTTTGATTGTACATGCAGTTGTATTTAGTGTTTCATTTTGAATTATCTGCAATTCTGAGTAAAACCTTTACTAATATGAGATTAAATGGAAAGTCTCTCTATAATTTCAACGAAAAGCATTCTTACTGTCATAATTCATAGCATTATCTTATCTAAATACTATTTCCCAGATAGTTGATATTATCTATCCAGTAAGTATATGAAGTCATTTTAACAAAGAACTATACTAAAATTACATCATTAAATACTTACGAAGATAATTTTGGTATTTTTTTTCGTCACAAAAATCTACGAAAATTTGCAAACAGGTCTCGATAAAGTCCGCTTCCTTTAGCTGTTGAATGATATCATTTTCAAACACCTGAAATATTATATTTACACGTTTAATATTTATTTGAATCCTCATTGAAAGAACATAACCGAGAGGTTTTTCCTAGAACACGGTCGAAGATTTGACGATCGGAAATAATATTGATTCAGTATTTTATTATTATGGAGGGAAATAAGTAAAGGCTTCAATGTTGAAGAATCGAGTAAAAATGCTTCGGTGTATCAAAGGTTTTTTCCAAGTAGGGCCGACCTTATTTGTTCTAAAGTGTATTGTACAATTGATTGTATGACGAATCAAAACTATTGCATCGAATCTAGGACAATTCACGAAAACTATTGCTACGTCAATCCCCGATGATAGATAGTCATCAATCAAATGTGACACGATTGTATTATTGTGCCACTTTGTCTTTCGATAAAATAGCTCGATTTAACAAATTAATTAAAAATGGTACTTTCATTTCCATGTTCAATATGCTATATGTTATAACCCTACGGCTTCAAAGAGTGTCTTCGCGCAAAAAACGGAGAATTTCCTTCGGCGTAAGGCTGTTTTTTAGGTGACATCGGTCTAATGAAGCCTTAGAGTTAGACACAAATATAGTGCGCCAATCAGATTTCACTTCCTTATCTTTATTTTTACGGATTTTAAAGTCATTGACTAACCACTCAAGATGCATTTGCTGGTACTTATAAGACTCGAGTATCTTGGCAGACTTTGTTATGATGAACATGATAATATATCACTGATACATGTCAAAAACAGCGCAATAACCAATAGGAAAAACCGATGCAAAACAAGACAATGTCTTCATTAAATAACTTAATAATGCAAATATATGACTTAGGTGCAAATAAACGTTAATACTAAACATAACAATGTTAACCATTCAAACTGATACGTAAATTCTAAGTGTACTCGTATGTAAAACATAATAAAGGTTTCATTCTCAAACAAATAATTATGCGCATGACTTAACTCGCAAAGTACATTTCCTTTCCATCGCATACATAAAATACGAATGTAAAATTTTTGGTACAATTTTTATTTTATCTCTAAAATTTACGTAACATTAACAATCTGTTGAACGACCCATGTATATAAATGCTACATAAAAGTACTTATAATTTATGCTAGTTTACCTAAAGTACCGAAATTCGAAATATTTAAATTGCTTAATCCTACAAGCACTTCGAACTTTCCTTATTCCTAAGATGACCTTAAAATAAAACATTAACTAGTCATATCAATTTGTTTTTAATGTGTAAAGCGTACGCAATAAGATATGAAGATCATATTTTTTGTATGACACAATTTATGCCTTCTATTTATCAATTTGTCACCATTTATTTATGTGTGTTTAGTTCCAAAAACATCTAACATCACAATTTTCCTGAAAAAAATAAGGTATAAACATCTTCGTGGTGTTTTTAAAACAAATAAAACAAACATTTCATGGCAATTAATATATTTCAGATTCTAATACCAATACACATAATTTAAATAAAGATCTAATTATTTAGTATACTTATGTTAATCCGTTTTTATAGTAGGTTTTTTTAATACTGATGAACTTAACAACTTGTTAATTAAAATAGGTTGACCAATAACATCGTATTCACATTTACATTATAAATTTAATATTTTTTTTTAATTCGTGTCCACAGATAAACCAAATAATAATTGTTTCAACTTGTCTCCCGAAGGCGAATAGAAATCGAAAGCATTTAGTAGTTAAGTGTTAAAGGAAAAGATATTCAACAATTTAAATTTCTAAACGTTTAAAGCGAGACAAAACCATTAACCACAAATCCAGTTTTATAAATAGTGGAGTCCAACTGACAAGTTTAACAAGCGCTCGCATTCCCCTCTATTAGAAACACCTTCATTTGTAGAAAGCAATTAATAAATTGCAAAAAAATCTTTTAACTCTTAAACTGTTTAATATTCTATAACCACATTGTTACATTTTAGTACTTTATAATGGTTTAAAGTTTAACCATATGCCGCCTTTATTTTTAAGCATAACGCTGCGAGGGTCGTAATGTATAGTAGGGGTCGTTCTAGCGCAGGGCTCCACTTGGTACCCGCTCAGCACGGCCGCCAGAGCAGCCGACACGATCAGCTGAGCGAAACGAGCACCTAAAATGTAAACAATCACTTTTAGTTTGCAACACGATAACAATATTAAAATGACTTAAGTATTATCTACATCATTTCAGTAACATTGGAATTATTTAGAGATTAAAATTTGATAATCAATGATTGCGAGGCACCCAAAACACTTAACTATGATGACTTGCAACGATAAGTGCAAGAATGGAATATTACTTCAGAACTGTAATGAATCATCGGCGTTACCGCTATTGGGGTGCTGACCAGGACAACATGTGATAATCATACAAACAGTGTTATCGCCAATAATGTTATTCATAAAATTACCGAAGTAACTCAAGTGACTGACACATGGCCTGCAGTGCAGTTTACATTGCTTATTGAAACACCCCGACCGCCGGCACATTGTTTGCGCAATGTTTAAATAACATAGGCCCACGTTGTGTCTCTGAATGAACATGATTGTGTGAATTCATAGGATTTACTTAGCAAACAATGGGCCATTGAAGACGGTAATATTATTATAATTTATGAAATCATTGTCCACGTTTAGGTAATCCAACTTCAACGAACAATTAAGTCATATGCATTTATATAATTTAATAGGATCATTACCTTACAAAGTAATACCTAATTAAATTGCAAGCGATTCCATAAAAACGTTAATTTTTTGGATTACTCACCTGGACAACTTCGAGGGCCTTCTCCAAACGCTATGAAAGCTGGTGGATTAAAATCTTCTTTAAACCTGTCCGGGTCAAACTTGTCAGGATCCGCAAAGTATCTGGGATCTTTCTGTATACAATGCAGCGGGATAAGTACAGCGTCTTTTACTTTCACTTTGAGCTCGCTCGCAAGAGTGCACGGCGCCGTGCACAGGCGCGTGGTGAGCGGCGTGGGGGGATGCAGCCGTAGCGTCTCCATCGCCGTTTGTACAACCAAACGCATGGCACATACCGCATCGTAGTTCAATCCCCCGTAACGAGCCGTACAATCTGTTATTTCTTGTCTCACTTTATCCTGCAAGTCGGGATCCTTGGCCAGTTCATACAAGCAGAACGATAATGTGGTCGCCGACGTTTCCAATCCGGCTAACATAAATATAAAAGAATTTGACGTTATTAACTCATCTGTCATATAAAATTCAGTCTCAGTCTTCTGCATGTTAAGCATCAATTGTATAAAATCATTTCTCTGTACTCCCGTTCTTCGCCTCTCTTCTAGGACTTGACTAATAATATTAGTAAAGAAAGCTTCGACTTCCCAAGAGTAAGTTCTGAGATTCAAAAATTTAAACAGCCTCGGGAAGAACGTCCGACAGTAACGTTTCAGAACGGTGGTCCGATCCGCTTTGAACATTCTCTGTGACATGGCTAGGAAGGGTGAATCGGGATTTTTCAAGGAGCCAGGGTCGACACCGAAGGCGCAGCTGCCTATCACATCCGTCGTAAATCGCGACATTAATTTCGGAACATCGACTTCGTCCAAAGCTTCTCGTGCCAGAGCTATTTTAAGAGAACTCGCACAGTCTGCAACGAGAGGGAACATCGCTTTCATTTTGGCGGAGGAAAAGGTCGGCGTGACTATGTGTCGCATAGCTTTCCATTCGGCTCCGCTCATGTTTGCCAAATTGCGAAGCAAAGGCTCCCTTTGAGTATCGGTCGACACCGATATTCGGTCGCTGAAGCAGGCAAAGTCTTTAACAAAAATATTCTTGATGATATCCAGGTCGATAACGAACAGCGTAGGCCTTCGGGCCTGAAAAATACCGACGTACTTCTCTTCTCTAAAGGAATCATAGAAGAACTGAAGCATGGTCGTGTAGCTCCGGCGCATCGTCAGAGTCGCACCAAAGTTGCCGAAAATGGGACACGGCTCTCTGTACGGCACTTTTCTGTGAAGCCAATATTTTCTTCCATTTGTAGTAAAGTGAAAAATTGTCAACGAAAGAATTAATACAATTAATATAATAAGAAAAATTACACTCAACCACATTATAACACTGTGCAAACGGTTTCGGTTTTCTTTAAATAATTTGTAGTTTGAAACACGAGAAGTAACAGTTCGCCGGCGAAGTGGCGTGCAGTAAACAAGACGCGCGCATGCGGCTCGTGGTGCGCGGCGGTGGTGTGTAGACGTGCGCCCGGCGGCCGGCACTCGAGTGAGCCGTATCGCGGCGGCGAAGGCGGCGCACCGAGCCTCAGATAAGCTCCGCGTTCTGATGCTCTCAAGGACGCGATTGTTGACGTTTGACGCGTTGCGCCCGTGACTTGAATGCACCCGCATCGAGTAATCAACTCAACTTACAAAGCTTTGACACGCATCTAAGAACTTCATCGTCTTTTTTCAACTGTTAGATAAAATATTTTTATAAATCCTAAGCTTTGAAACGGTTTGTTCAAAATTAAATAAAAAAATGTTTCGGTAGAAACTGCGAAATATCAAGTGACGTTAATAAGAACTCATAATAAAAACGGCACATCTCAGTAAAATGATTGTGTATTAAGAAAATAAGGAAAACTTCTATTTAAAAATAGTATTTAAACGGCAACTCAACTTGGGTCGTTTAACTATCGTTCGCCGCAAGCTATTGTATTCCAAAACGAGAATATGTATGTAATAAGAAACAAACTTCGCATTCCTCGTCCCAGTGCGGTGACTAACATAAATGCAGCACATTGAAACATATTTTATTATAATTAAGCTATTAATAAGTACATTCGTAATATGAAAGCTAAACAACGTTTTAATGGAAATGATGTGTTGATTTGGCCATATTCCATTCCAAACTTGCGTAAGTAACCTTTTCACTATACCGGTAGACATCGTGAACAATACGCAAATATAAAATCAGCAACAATCGAACATCAAACGGTTACGGGAAACAATTTAAAAACACTTATAACTACATTTGTTCGAGAACAAATATCTCACATATAGTTTTATGACTTGACAACAAAATAACAATCGCAGTTAATTTTTAAGGATCCATAATCTTATCTGTAACCCTACGGCTTAATTAGACTATTTTCACGCAAAAAACGAACTTCGTAGAAGCAAACTATCGCGAACTCGGTCTAATGAAGCCCTAGGGTAATTGGTAATCAGATACGAAGATATCAATGACGCCATAAAAAGTTCAATATTAAAAATGTTCTCATAAAGGAAGTGTTAAATATAAACTTACAATTAATATTTCAACATCCGTTATAACAGGGAAAGTACGTATAGCATCGAAGGATGTTATTGTATAAATATAAACAACATGGAAATATTATAGAAAACTAGCTGTTGAGCGCGACTTCGTCCAAGTAGATTTAAATATTATAGCCTATGTTACTCGGGGATAATGTAGCCTTCTAATGGTGAAAGAATTTTTGAAATCGGCCCAGTTATTTCAATACAAACAAAAATACAAAGTTTATCTCTTTATAATATTAGTATAGATGAAGTAATACGAAATGCATGCAGTTTAAAACGCAATGTATTTTCTGTAACTCTAATGGATGGATGGGATAAACCCAATCAACACTAGAGAAATAAGGAAAACATGGAATGTTAGCTGTCGTTTACTGTAAAGACTATATATGGAACATTTCATCGGTCGATTTCGATCAACGGTAATTCTTTTAAAAATGTTATTTCAGAAGAATCACACAACATTTTGGAAAATTATTGAATTACATGAAATTATAAAAATATTGGATTTACATAAAGAGAAGAAAAGAAATAAAGGGTCCCCAAGTAATTCACGCATTATTCGTTCTTGAAAGAACAACTTGATGAGTCACGAAACTTGGTGAGTTTAAAAATTGGATAAAATCAATCCTGAATTATAAAATAATTTCAGACATAATAAATTTCGTATGTCGTAATGGTCGCATCACGGTGGTCCACCATCTTTATAATTCGAGTCACGAGCAGCCGCGGTTGCAGCAATTTACTGTCGACCACAATGCTCCCCTATTTAGCCACATAACTCATCTTTTTGATGTACACATCTGTATTGTTTATTAAATGAATGGGTAATTTAATAAAGTCTAGAAGATAACGGTATCTCTTATCTAATAGCAAGCAACAACAAAAATCTTTATCTATCGGGCGCATTGAATTCTTGCGCTATTTAAAAATATATAAAGCTTATAAATAATCATTGGATGTTCAGAGTTCAAAGTTTTATCACATAGTTTAAAATATTATTTTATTTTAGTCCATATTTTCAACTAGTTCGTCGCTTGTCAACATCGTCTATTACGTGATATATTTTATTTTTAGCTTACTTAAGTTACTTAAATGCGTCACAAGGTTATTAACATTCATTACTTGTTACTGTTTGTTATTCCTTGGTATTTTTTTAGTAGTCATCAATTAAAATGGAATGATTTTTTTACATGATTACATTTCGAGTAATTACTTTACTATCAAATCATTTGATTCACGTAATACCTACATCCGTCTTAAATGTACATTAGCTCGTTCTAAATGAAATTTGCTTGTTAAAATCCTTCGACGGGCAAAACTTACTGAACGAGGACCAATATTTGGTTCACTACTGGTTTTTATAAAATTTTAGTATTCTCCACAAGTCAAATGTGCGTAGCTAACTTTAATTGGTAATATGCGTCACTATTTCATTAATATTCGATACTTGCTACCGGTTGTTATTCTCAGACGTTATTTTATTTACATGTAGATCGATTTGTTTGTTGACGGTCGACGGCCATACTTTGCTACACACGTCATTTTATTTTTAGAACTAACCAAAAGACATTATAATGTTACAATGTTGTATTTGTTAATCATAAATGTGTGTAAATCAACTAACAGTAGAGTGCGGCGCGGCGCGGGCGGTGACGGCGACCAGCAGCGAGGCGGCCGCCGCGCGCACGATGTTGGCTTCACCGCATCGCAGTACAATATCCAGCGAGTAGCGACATATTGACTCGCTCGATATACCTATACAATGACCAAAAAAAGGTTTTATGGCTATAGAACCATAGAGTAAATGTTGCTAAACGACTTAAGCTCATAGGATTTTTCCTAGGTCTTTATTAAATAGACTTCGCGGTAAAAACGGAAGTTTTGCTTCGGCTTAAGGCCGTTTTTGCGTGACATCGGTCTAACGAAGCCCTAAGGTTAGAAACTGTGGGCAAGGTAAGTCAGCGCGGCATGTTAAGAAGATTTTGAAGTGTGTGTTATTCAT
>QDHC01000594.1:148520-198410 GCA_013186455.1 Papilio dardanus tibullus | reverse complement strand
GTAAACACTAGTCACTTCATTTTCATTACACTAAATAAAAAATTTGTTGCTATTTTTATTGAATAAACCGTCAATTCTTACAAAGTATTAAAAATCTATAAAGTAGTCGTAATGACAAAGTAATCTAACTTCACTTTTCGAGTGGATACTCATTGAAATGGTAATTATACCAACCTAAAGTACAATGTTGTGTATTAGGACTCGTGTTCCAATAGCTGTTCACATAATACGGTAGCGAGGTGCGTTCGGTGACGCAGTACGGCAGCGCGGGGACCTTCTGCCGTGAGGAGTCCACGTCTTGCAGCACGAAGCCAGACCACGCCACCAGAGATAGGACCTGAGCCGACATCAACACGCACACCTCATTGGACGGGAACACGAGGATCGCTAAAAATACATTTAATTGACAACCAGAAAACTTTTCGATACCACGTGCTTAATAAAATTTCATAATATCTATTGACAATCAATAACCTCTAATCAAAAGTAAAGGCAGATCCGCAATTTTGACCAAATTGTGTCGGCTGGCGAAGCAGACGCTGTTCAAAATTGAGACGCAGCTGATGGCACATTCTGGGAACGCTAAATAGTCATCTACCATCAATGACAACCTGCAAAAATGGTACACTAATAATTTCCAGTGTTACGTTTATATGTACTAGTATTAGTATAGTACTAGTATACTAATTCGTACCTAAGTAAAGATACTATAAGATTAACTCCATCATGGTGTATGAATGCATCGTGGCAGTCGTGCTGGCGCAGCAGCACCGCCAGCTGCTGCAGCGTGGCGCGGCGCAGCGAGGGCTCGAGGCCGGGCCGCGCCGCGCACGACACGTACCACTTGCTCACCCCCTCCCAGCGCAAGTCTTGTTTCAACACTTCCAATATTTGAACTAAACCTGCAGTCTAACGCCAAATAAACAATACAAATTTAGTCACGCTAATAATAAAGACTAACAAGTAAAATTTGGTTTGGAAATTTACCTGTGGACCCTTAGTAAACGAAGCGGATAAGTCCAAATTGAATTCCTCGACCTCCATTCTCCTTAATGCATTCAATAATAAATCGGAACGAAGAGATTCTCGAGGGGGCAAATATTGGTCATCATCTGAAAATATATCTCTCTATTGATTAATCAGTCGATCAATTCCTGATGAGAAAACACGAAATTAATAGACGCCATACAAACCTAAAAGACGACATAGCGAATGCGCCGCTTCCAGCTGTACGACAACACATTTAACAAACAACAGCCTCGTCAGCCCGCTGATCATCTCCGCAAACGAAACACCCATGCGCTCCACTATATCAGGTTCCAGTGACTTACAGATCGCTTTACCTTAGTAAAAAAACCATCAAATATACAAAATAATGTAAATAAAAAACATCTATCTATGATCAGTGCTACTGGGTCTCTATATAGACGTACCTATGGGCGTGTCGTGCGCGGCGTACACGTGCAGCAGCGGCAGTATGGGCAGCAGGCTGGCCAGCAGCCGCCACCAGCAGCTCTCGCTCAGCACCAGCCTGCCGCGCAGCAGGTACAGCATGATCTCTGATGCGCTCGAACTTACCTAATATTATCATATTAAAAAAGTAAAGCGAGAAAATTTCGAGAAATGTTCACAAAGAAGTGTAAGATTATTTTTACCTGTTCCAAATTCGAGGATAGTCCATGACAGCAAATTTCAGTCAAAATACCGACGTCACAGAGCAGCATCAGACACTGCTCGTGTTCACTCTGATACACTTCGTTACTGAACAGAATAGAATTCACCATCTCCTCCATCTTTTGATAGAACTTCACTTTCACCCATTCTATATTATGAGACATTAACTTCAGAGCAATATTCCTCACAACAGGCCAATCATTGTCATCTGACAAATTATTAGTTTTAAACAATAATATATTGGAAATATCCTCCAAATAAACTTCACTGTGATGCAAACCGAGAATTGTAATAGAATTCTGTATATCTGTTAAAACATCCATTAAATTCCTATCATTATTTTTATTCTTCATGAATTTAACAGCAACATCCATACTAGTGTACAAATCTTTGAGTGCTTTATATTTACTTTTGTGTTCTTGGTCTAAAACTGATTTACAATTCTGAAAAAAAAAATTAACTTAATGTTGGGTAGTCACAAAAATGATTTTACACTACCCTAAGGCTTCATTAGACCGATGTCACGCAAAAAACGCCCTTACGCCGAACCAAAATATCCGTTTTTTCGCGCGAACTCGCTCTAATGAAGCCGTAAGGTCACAAATAATTTTTATTTCTTACCAAAAGGGAATCATTGATTCGTTTACCAAGATCTGGGTAAAGCAGTTCAATAACTGGGTCCAGCTGGGCGGCTTGCAGCGCGAATATCAAAGAAGAGGGGGGTAGCGGGGAATTTTTTGCCCAATCAAGAAGTTTCTCAGCATTAGACATCAATCGTAACCAAGCTAGCCGATGATGATCGCGATCCGTGTTTTCCAGAAAGGAATTTCTAAAATTTCATATGTAAACATTAGATATATACCAAAGTTAGTTACCAAAGGACCTCTATCTAAACACCTCTATATTTGAATTTCCTTTAAGTAACCTAATCACACATTTCTAAATTAATCTTGTATATTATTACTTACCTATATTTTATCAAAAGGTCGCCCAACATTCGCATCACCATACACGTCTTATGAGCTATATCTTTATGTGTTTTATAACTATGCTCCGATGTCCAAAATTGTTCAGAAACACATTTCAACAATAACTGTACAAGTGAATCTATCAAATCCAAACATATATTTAATTCTCTCTGCAAGAAAATATACAGTTTAGTATTGTAATTTACTAATTTGGATGTTTTGAAATAACTCAGAAACTACTAAGCCAATTTGTATAATTCTTTCACTACTACAGAGCTACATTATTATTGCGTAACATAGGCTATATTTTTCTTTCCTGGCGAACGAAGTCGCGAGCAACAGTTAGTGTTCAAATTACTAACCATACCAAGTGATTCATTCTCATCAGGATCTAATAATACAATGCTTCTTGACATAATAGATAGCGCAGACTGAATTGTATTCAATGCAAATATTGGTGCGGGGATCTGTCGCAGTGGGGTTAAGGAATCCTCCGACCCTCGTATGTTACATACACCTGCAATCTTTTCCAACTCCGCATTCACTTCATCGTACGACTCTTTTACTTCTATAGACCCCTAGAAATATATAAAATTCTAAAGAAAACACAAAAAAAGCATTAAATGGATAAAATCTTAATTTATCAATTGCTTTTTAAAATAAGCTTACATCCCCATAGGTGTACTTTACAATCAAATTTAACTAACAACTGTGTTCTTTTCAGTGTCACAATTGATATCATCACTACCGGTCAATTGTCAAAGTATACTGGACTCAGCTTACCAACAGTGTCATCAGATATTTAATTTTTATGTTTTAATTATTTAGTACTTAACAATTATCTTCAACCAAGGAGAAAAACAATCAAATGTAATACTCTGACCGTTTTATAGTTTGTAAGTACACTGTATAGATTAAGTTACAAATATTCATAGTTTATAGAAACTTACCTTATTTTTAGTATGAACCAAATCAATAGAGAATAATTGTTCAAGCCTCTGATGTAAGGCACGAGTTATACACAACAATACATACAAGGCTTCTCCGGGATGACCAGTTTGTTGACCATCTGCTATCATCACCAGTATCTTAAAAAGAACAATGTATGTAGCTTAAGAAAATATCTAACATAAATGTGTAAGACTTATTAAACACTTACATTAACAATAGTAGGCCTGTTAAGAAATATTTCTGGTGGAAAGTCATGTAAAAATACATCCCGAATGAACCTGCAACATCTTCTTGTGGATTTAACCACTTTCAATGCATCTTCGAGCAAAACTATTGTCTTCAAATCAGATGGACAAATATCAACCCAGGGGAATAATAATACTTTGATACCATCTGATGTTGTTGACCTGAAAAAAAGTATTGGATGTTAATCCTTGACTTGAGTTGGCTACTAGATCTTCAGTAAGGAGGTGAGCTGGTCAGCACGGGCACCAATAAAAAATATGTCTATGACATACTTACATTATTGAACTATTTGCCCTCTTATCATATTTCAAACTATACCAGTCTTGCTGGTTTGTCAAGTCCTCTTGGTGACCATTCATCCCCTGTGTACTTTCAGAACTATAATAAAACTGTTTTGTTAGTATTATAAAAACAAAAATGTATTTTCGAGAAAATTTAAAATATAAATGTATTTAAAAAAAACATACTTAACCTTGTACTGGTTCCCAAAAGAAGTGGTGGTACCAAATCATTCTCTGACTCCACTGTCTTTAAGAAACACAAAGTATCAACCACATCATCAAACAAAACCAATGCTTCCGGATCAACTTTATTTTTTATTTCCTTTAAGTCACTTAGGATTTTATTAATACCCATTTCTTTAACAATATATGTCCCACTCTTAGTCTGTAATAAAACAAACTTGTAAATAACAACTTCATTGTCAGTAAATCACCCCTCAGGGTAGGCTCCGAGCCCCTCGGGGGGGATGTTTAGTGAGCTGGTGATGTGTGTGATGTGTCAGTAATTATTATTTACCCACTTCACCCACTAGTCAAAGGTAGTAATGATACTTGCCTTAATCGTTTTGAATAGTAGACATAAAGCTTCACATTGCAAAGTTGGTTTCTGAACTTGAAACCATGCCAACAAACATTCCAAAAGTTTCCGAGTACAAGAAAGTTCATCCTCTAACTGCCATCCCAATTTTAATTTTTCTGTTAACAACTGCAATGATCTTTCCCTGATTTCTTTTAATGGATGATCTGTTATTTAAAATATGCAATATTAAAAGAAATGGTTCTCCCAAAGTTGCATTTATTTCACTTATTATTTGAATTTTAGGCAAGTTAAAATAAATAAGTGAAGGGTGAATCAACGGGGTAGAGATGTAAGTGATTAGAGTCACATAAATAACTTAGAAATTTCAAATTTGACCCCGTAGTTGTTTTTCCAAATTTGTAAATGAGGAAGAATACGACGATTAAAATTAAACTTAAATAACTGTTAGAATAAGCTATAAATTAAACACAAAGAATAGCAAAATAATATAGGAAAAATCCTCAGTATATCATTCAAACTTACCCAATTTTTTAATGTAACTTGAAAGCACTTCCATTGAATCAATCTTAAAAGAATAACTTCCAGATTTTCTAAATAATAATATATTAAGTTTGATATTAAGAACGTTACCGTGTTTATTTTTTAAAGCACAGCATGTTTCCCAATAAGTAAAATAAAGTAAAGGACAAAAATATAATGTTTTTGAAACGTTGAAAATCAAATTCAGTTCGACTTTGACATAAACTAATTCAAAATATAAACATCACAGAGAACAAATTTCACAGAATAAAATTTGTTTTAACTATTAGATATTGAGTATTCGTATTCTGTGTGTCAAATGACAATTTAAAGTCAACGTCATTGTCATTTTCTGCCACTTTTGACAGTTTCATTGAGTCGAGATTTCAGAACACAGAGAAATTTCAGGATAATTTAAGATTTAACTTAATTTATTTTTAAAAGTATAATTTAGATTTGTTTGGTAGCAGATTCAGTAAGATTTTGTATGAATATGTTACTATTTGCAGTAAAAATCATTTAGGTATTAAAGATATTAACCAGTACAATATCAAGGTACGTTTATTTCATCTTATTATAATAATTATTCGAATTTCGTTCATTCCTAACTATAGCATAAATAATATTGTTAGAAATGTTTTACTTACATGTCTAAAATATCAAAATATTGGGTATTTTTGCTATTGTTTGCAAAGCAACGTTAAGCAAAGGTTAAAGGCCGGCAAAGCATTTGCGGTTCCTCGAGTGTTGTAAATGTCCATTAGCGTCGTAGGTCACCCTGCTCATCCAGCCGATCGTTTGCCCCCTTCTCATATACAAAAAAGCAAATTTTATAAAATTATAATTATTTTATAGATGACTGATGTTAAATTGTTATTAAAAGAAGCAAGAAAACTAATAGATGATAAAAGTTTCAAAGAGGCTCAGGAATGTTGTAAAAATATATTAAGAAAAGATAAGCAGAATTATTTAGGGTTAGTCTTACTGGGCAAAGCTCTTGATGATTCTGAACAAGCTCCGTTGGCATACCAAAAGGCTATTGCAGCAAAACCTGATCACCCCTTGGCTTGGATTGGTCTAGCAAATTACTACGAAAGAAAAGATGATGATGTGGCCAAACTCAAATTAATTCCTATATATGGAGAAATATTGAAGCTACAAATAGATGAGGAAAAAGCATTAGAGTGCGTAACAAAACTTGGGGAGCTTGGATTATTATTGAAAAATGGCAAAACCCTTGTAACAATAGCTGAGTACATAAAAAATAATCAAGAAGGTAAAGTATATGAAGCAGCCCAAGAAAAGTTAGTTATATTGCTTAAAGCTGATATTCAATGTGAAGAGAAAGGTATTTCAGTAATTTTAGAAGTTCTGTCAAATATGTACAACAAAGAACCAAATGATTCCTTACAAATATTATGGGGAAAATTAATCTTACAGAAACAAGACTTCAACAATTCTGTTATAGAAGTAATACAACTCTCATTTTTCTCAGAAAATGTTATTTTGAGAGAAATACTGTGTAAATATTTGTGTAAAAAATTTGTTGTAAATAACTCATTTTTAGATTTACCAATTGAATCATACTATGAGAAAATAACAACAGGGATTGAAAACTCCAAATACCCTGGTTTGTTACAATGTATGATTAACTACAGTAAAGGTTTATATTTTGAAGCTTATAAGCAGTCTGTCCCTTTGGTTAATTACCAAGAGGCAGAAGTCATAGAAGCTACATTCATTATTAGATGTACCATTAAATTGAAGAAGTGGCCAGTGACACAAAAACTTATAACAAACTTTTTAACAAAAGTAAAGGACATTAATTTTGCTAATGATTTAAAGAAAATGTTATTTTTGTCTCTTGCTGAACAAAAAAAATGTAAACAAGCTGTTAATGTAATCAAAGAATTTCCTATAGAAAGTTTGAGTATAAGTGAACAGTCCTACTTAGCAAAATGTTTAATTGAAATAAATGAGCCAGTTGATCATATAATCCAGGAATTAAAATCAACAGATCACTATTTAGAACTTCAAGCATTATATTACTTGAAAGAGAAAAAGTATACAGAAGTGATAACATTACTAGAAAATGAAAACTGTAACACACTACACTTCCTTTATATGGGTATTGCTTATTGGGAACAGAAACAATATGAAAAATGCCTCTTGAATCTACTCAGAGCAGCAAAAATGGATTCAGAGCATCCAGATACATTCCTGTATCTAGGATATTATTACTATTACTACAAAGAAGATATAAGCAAATCAAGAAAATGTTTTGAAAAAGCTTACAGCATAAATAATACAGACGCTAATATCATTAAACATTTAAGTGAGGTTTATTCTAAATTACAATTAAAAGATGAAGATTTTGATTTATTAAACAATGCAAAGAATTGTATAAAACTGACAGAGTGGATTGACTTCAAATTAGGACTACATTATTTAAATAAAAGAGAATGGGATAATGCTATAAATAATTTCAGAAATGTTATCAAAATCAATCACAATAATTTGAATGCATATGAATGTTTAGCGGATGGATATTATTCTAGGGGCTCCTACACATCGGCATTAAAAGCATATAACAAGGTTATATCACTTAGCTCGGATAGAAGCTTGCATTGTTTAACTCGAATTGGGTATATTTACTCTTTACTTACAGAATATGAGAATGCCATTTCAACATTTGAAGCTGTATTGAAAATTGACCCATCTACATTATTAGCTTTAAAGGGAATTTCTGAAACATGGATGAGGATTGCAAAGAAAAAGTTTAACGCTAAATTATATGGCAGTGCAAGAGACACGGCTCAGTTTGCTGTGAATTATTTAACAGAAGCATTAATTATAGAAAAAAAATATTCATGTTTTTGGAATCTGTTGGCCGAGTGTCTTGTGTTTATTACTAAACTACCAAACAAATATTCTTTTGTATACATGAAAAATACACAGAACGATTTTGAAGAAGCAGAGGTTAAGAAAGAAAAAAGTGTAATTTTTCCACAAATTCTAGCATGCTATTCACAAGTTGCTAAACAGAAACAGCAAATAACATCATTTGATTTGGCATCCGCTTATCTCTCTTATTATCATGAAACCAAAAATTTGGTTAATTTACAAATATCTTTTAATTTAGCACTTGCTTGTATAAATTTGAAACCCTCGGTTTGGAGGAATTGGAATTTATTGGGTAAAATTTGCATGTTTTTGAAAAAATATGATATTGCACAACACTGTTTCATCAAGGCTTTAATATTAACACGTAAATGGTCAATAGCAACAGTATGGTGCAACTTAGGGACATTATATGTAAAACTGCAACTTTGTAAACTTGCAAATTACTGCTTTTGGAGAGGACAATCTACTTTACCATCTTATCCTCAAAGTTGGATTGGACAAGGCATAATAGCAGAAATGATTAGAGAAGAAGAAGCCATGGATCTCTTTCGACATGCTTCGCGTCTCGGTTACCATCCAGAGAGTGCACTTGGTTATGCTGATTGGGTTTGCCGCACTTTAAAGAACGAAGATTACCAAGGCAGTACTGAGATGAAGTACGTCATCGAGGGTCTTTACGCCGTAACCTATGCCATAGATCTGGTTGAGTGGTTTTCTAGTTTTGAGCCTAATAATGCTTGTGCATGTACAATTCTTGGTATATTACAAGAACGAAATGGGCTATTGCGGAGTGCTTTAAAAAGCTATGAAAAGGCTTTTGATTATGCAGAAGATGAAAATAAAAACGTAACTCTTTTAAATACAGGCCGAATTCAAGTCAGAATTGGAAAATATGATGATGCGATTAATACTTACAAAGCTATCACAGAGGCAAGTTTAGACTCTACATGTGGATTAGCACTTGCACTTTATAAAAAAGGTCTCTACGAGGAAGCATATTCAGCATATGACACTGCTCTTCATTGGCTTAGTAACAATGACAGTGAAAAAGCGGATCTACTCGTTGCCATGGCTGGTATAGCTTACATGTACAAAGGTGCTGATGATGCAAAAACGTTACTATTTCATAGTATTCAGGTATCGCAGAAAAAGCCCACACCTTACAGTTTATTCGCAATTTGCTCATTAGGCATTGTCCACTCCGATCAAAGCTTATCAAAGTTAGCTTTAAGTGAATTACAAAAATATGAACATGACCCAGATTTTAGCTATGATATAGGATTTTTAAAGTCGTATCTAGTTGGTGATGACAATGTTAAATTAGGTATTAAATTGTTAAGTGATTCCCTTCAGAACCACCCTAGTGATGCCAATCTATGGTTTTGTCTGGCCCAATTTTGCTTAAAAGCTTCTGACAAAGCGAAAATCGCCAGCCGTTGTGCTCAGCGAGCAATTATATCTGCTCGTTATAGTGCACAGGATTGTAATTCACCAAAAATGCTTGCGACTGCTAGCATAGCAGAACATGTCGCCGGCGATCACGCTAAAGCTATGGTTATTGCCAAGGAAGGTCTCCATATGTATCCATGTCAATCTGAAGTATGGGCTGCAGTTTTGCTATCCATATTGAACAACAAAATGTGGTTAGAGAAAAAAGACTGGATATTAAGCGCTATTGTAAATATGCGGCGAAATTTAGACATTTCCAGACCGCTGAGCAGATGGGTTACTTTATTGGAAAAAAAATTAAACAAGCTCTTACAGTTATGAGATTATTTCATAAGTAATATCTAATGAATATTATTTCATTATGCTTCATGGAACTAAGATGAACTGTGTTTAAAAGTTTTATAAAGAAAGACATATAAAGTATAAATTATTTTATTGTTCTTATTTAACTATTATTGTAGCTATCAGGTATTCTCCTGAATACAGCAAGATATTTGTCACCATTGTTGCGTGTTACCTTTTGTCCTTCCTCTGTGCTTTCATATAATTTATCAACAATTATGTCAGATTTCTGAAATACAAATCAAGAACTTATTTTAAATCAACATAGAACAATTAAATATTATTTGTTAATGTGTAAAATATTATATATAAGGACGATGTATTCAAAAAGCTTATGCTGTTTTAGCTGTTTTAAAGATTAACCTTAATATATGTAATGTGTGAAAAAATTGGATTATAACAATACTTTTTATACAGGCAATAGATATACTATTGCACAACCAACTTAACTAATAACATGAAGAATGTAATCAAATTATAATGGATGCAATAAAGTTTTGTGGAACCATATTTGTTATTTAAAAAATATTTTCACATAGAATAAATATATAAATGGATATATTGAATAAATTAGTCAGAACACATTGTTTTTTTGAAGATGATAGTCTACTTACCAGCTCTTCCTCTGATATCTGTTCAAATAATGGATGTTCTACAAAATGTTTCACCATCCACTCATGAAGATCTTTTACATCAGTAATTGTATAAATTATTCCCTAGGACAAAAAATGTTTTTTTAAACTTGTAAAATAAAATTATACATTTCTTTATAGTTACATTTATACCTCTTCAGCCAGTACATAGGCATACTCAGAGAGCAACCATTTATTAATTATCCTCCACTTATGCTTTGCTTTTTTAAAATGTGGATCAGGATACAGAAAAAACATCTTTTTTAGCTGAAAAATAAAAAAAAACAGTTATTAGCAGCTGTTTAAAGATCAAACACAGGTATTGAGCTAAAAGGGATATGGAAAAAAATAATATTTTTTACCTGTCCTTTATGAAAAAAATTAGGTAAGTATTTCATAGCATTTGTTCTCAAAACTGCAATGTTTTGAAATTGGTCTGGATGTTGAGATCTCAATGCTTGTATTCTATCATTCACATAGTCTGATACTTTTACCCTGATCTCAAGTCCCAGCATTAAGTTATTAGGGAATAGAGGGGACAATGTCACTGCAATTAGAATCTTAATTTGATACAATACTCTATGGTAACATACATAGAAAACACTACATATTCAAGCAATCATAATTAAGCATCAATTCCCACTCATCCATTAAAGGTCATTAGGATTTATATCATTTGAATGGGCAGTTGCTCTTTTTTATACCAGTTTCTTAATGATAATGATAGTTTATTATTATTTCATTAGTTTTAAATTGCGATCAAACAAACCTAAGAGTCCACCATATCCACATCCCACATCAAGAAATTCAACTTTTTTATTTTCTTCATCCTGTTTTTCAGATTTAGGAAAAAGTGCAGACCAATTATAATCATTGGGATGCGCTGGACTGCAAGAGAAAATGATTAAGAATACATTTAACACTTTAGGTACAATATGAAATGCTACGAAACTTACTATTCGAAACAGTGATCTGCTATAGGGTTAGAATGTGCTCTTTGTCTATAATACTTTTTCTGCGGTAATTCCATATCTATGTAATTGTTATTTTTCAAAGATAATACTTTAAGTTAAAAAAGGTTAACACGGCCTTATCATAAATTAAAATTATAAAATGTTCATAATAAAATACACATTGATATGACATACGGTAGGTATGACACTGACACTTCGCACTTTGAATTTGTCAACGTTTATAATCAAAGAGCAGAGTTAGTGTGCATTAACTTATCAGCTGATCAGATAAATAATAAATTCCGAAATTGGCCATTTTAAATTGCTATACATAGGGTTCGACGTCATCGCTGTTGTATATCAGAATTAAAATACTTTTATATGCATATGTGCAATGGTTAACTGGTACAAATACTTACAACGATTCGTAATGATCAGCAATAGTTACTCTTTGATAAACTGACTTGATATTTATACGTCAATCAAGTTAACGTCAATGTCAATTTGAAACAATAGCAAGAAAATACCAAACGATCAAAATACACATATTTTAATACTTAAAATAACATGCAGTGCACTATAGTATTTTGATTTGTGATTGAATAGTCAATTTATATATTTATGTTTATAACTTTATGCAAAATCTTATTATGTGGTGAAAACTTTGTGGTTATATTATAATAAGTGATGTGAAGTTTATGAATTGAAAAACACCAGATAATTCTCGATTCTCAGGTATGAATACTACATTAAATTAATACTTTAACTGCTTTAAATCACTATGACGATAGTAGTGTAGTAGATACATATAATAATAACGATTATGTGTTAGTTCACACAGTACTGTCTTTTTCTAGTAAAAAATACAGTACTGAAGACTTGATTTAAAACATTAAACCTGGTAAGCATTTCAATATTATTCATGATATACAAATGTTTTAGAATTCTATGACACATGAATATGTGTTCTCCATTGTTTTATTTAAAAATATTAAGGCAATGAATATATTCCAATATTTCGGTCAGACTGTCGCAAAGGGTGCACTTTTTTTAGGACTTAGAAAAATTTTCAAGATTTTTTTTTGGTTCAGTATGAGACCCACTTTTTATGTTGTATTCGAATAGAATGGAGGGAAATAAGACGATTTACCGCCTTGACTTTTATCTCTACGGTGCGTGGTTTTCCCGTTAATCGATCCTGAATGTTTTAGGACTTAGAAAAATTTTCAAGATTTTTTTCGGTCCAGTATAAGACTTATTTTTTATATTGAATTAGAATAGAATAGAAATAAATAAGACGATTTACTGGTTAGACATTTTTCTCTAAGGTGCGTGGTTTTCCCGAAAATCGATCCAAACTAAAAAAAAAAAAATTAACATAACCTATTTTCGATTTATTTTAAATATTCAAAACTTGACCCAACCTATACCTAACCTGGTTTGTTTTTTTTTTAGTAAAATTTTAAGTCCTAAAACAATTACGATAGATTTACGGGAGAACCACGCACCGTAGATAAAAATGTCTAACCAGTAAATCGTCTTATTTATCTCTATTCTATTCGAATTCAATATAAAAAATAAGTCTTATACTGGACCGACAAAAATCTTGAAAATGTTTCTAAGTCCGAAAATATTCAGGATCGATTTACGGGAAAACCACGCACCGTAAAGAAAAATGTCATGGCTGTAAATCGTCTTATTTCCATCTATTTTATTTAAATACAACATAAAAAGTGGGTCTTATACTAAAGCGAAAAAATCTTGAAAATTTTTCTAAGTCCTAAAAAAAGTGCACCCTTTGCGACAGTCGGACCAATATTTCTTTGTATCATCATTTGTTAGGGCATGCTTGCTGAGGAGGCAATTACCATATAATAAAAATTTAATCTGAAGCAAAGATTTTAAAATCTACACATGGTTTGAGGTTTTGTTGAACATAGAAGTTAAGATTTTGTACGGCTAAGATATTGATGTGTTTAGAAGATTCTTAGAATGTTTTATATGATGACAATTGAAGACTTAGAACATTCATTTACACCTTGTAAAATGTAAATTGATGCTAATAAATATGTAATTAAGTAAATATAAAAAAATAACACAATATATCTATGTGTTTTGTCAACGTTCCATTCTAGTAAAATATCTTGATAAGCGGTACTGATGAATTGATGATATTAAGAACACCATGCTTATCATAATCCAGATTTCATAATTTACTATATTTTACGAATTACGAATTTTAGGGCACAGTTATCAATTACAAACTGAGTTATTACATTTAAAATCACTTTTGTACTAGAACAATTTAACCTTTACCTTCATCGTAAATAATAGTGGACCAGTCTCTTTGAGTCGACGGCTGACCCTTACACGTCGTAGACAAGAGTGCTGGTCGTGTTGACGTCGGCGCCGGCGGTCCGCGGCTGTCAGCGCCCACGTGAGGCCGGATCGCGCCGCAGTCTGCGCGCGGCGTTGCTCGCGACCACGTCCCTCCGCGTCGCGACGCCCCACTTATACGTTATGCTTTTCACACTCGCGCCAAACGACAAACTGTTTGAAATTTGTCTATCGTTACTTCGGATTTATGCCGTGTCCTCAGTATATCAAAAACCATGAATAACGAAGACACCGAGTTCGGAATGGGGAGAAGTGGATCGAGGCCGGGGCGACTCCTGACCGATAGTGTATCCAGCGACGAACCGGAAACTGAGCGTCTCTTGCACTCCCAGCCTCCGTCGATAATGTTAGCCGGTTGCCGGCGGGAGTCCCTGACTGCGCCGCCTTCCCCGACCGACTTCCGCAAAAAACGCGACCATCGACACCATCACTACAAGAATCACTTGCACCACTTGATGCACTGGAGGGACCGATGGAGCGGGGAACCTCATAAGGCGCAAGAGGTAGTGGTCAAATGTTAAATGTTCAATATTCTTTAACAAAATATCGATATGTTCTTTTCGGGCATGTAACAGATTCGTTTTTGTCGTGTCTTCTTGCAGCTCGATGTCTTTACTCCGCCTCTTGGCACCTGCAACTTTCCCTGACTTTCTCTTTACAGCATCTCTCGGTGCGCTTTTGTTCTTAAAATAATCTATTAACCTGTCGTAAAATTTTACCTAAATCATCGTGTCTAACAAGCTACTTGTTGTGGGTTTTCCTCGATGGAAAAAAACAGTTGTCTAAACTGTTTTTTTTAGACCTTGGCATAGTTTATGTTAAGAATAAGATGATTTAGCGTAGTTTTTCTTTTAATTCTCGGTGGTCAAATATATTTTTGCCTTATTTATTTATTTTAAAGGTGTTACTATTATATTTCAATACTAAACATTTGAAAAAATGCCACATATTTTTGTAAACCACGTTGTAGTATTTCCATTTCGTCCTTGTAACCTTTATACCTGTGTTGGACGTCATGGCCTCTAGGGTTTAGCGTTCATAGTTTATTAAAGATTTTATCAAGTAAAGTACAGCCATTAGAACAATATTACATTCGGTAACCTTCCCAAAGTAAATGAGGATAATACTTTTCCTTAACCGTTATACCTACTTAATCTACGATGATTAGTTATTTTTAATATGACGACCGATGGCTAATGACAACCTAATTATTAACTAACGCGGTCTTTCACGAAACCTTCATTAAATCTGTGTACTCAGTGGAGAGGATCACAATAGGCAATATAAAAGAAGATAATACACAGCGATACAACAATTTTTTACAGTAGACATTGTTTCTTTACTTGAAATGCCAAACGATCGTGGGATTTTGTACTGGAGTCTTTCACAGGGTTCTATTATTTCCTGTATTATCACTAGATGTAAACAAATGGATACTTACGACGATAGTGTCACTATACCGCGCAGAAATTGATATAATTAGACATTATTGTTTTGTATTTGACTCCGAGAAGACAGCTGTGTATCGAAGTCGTTTTCCTGAGCAAGAAGTGTACGTATCATATGACAGTCTATTTACTTTAACATTTCACGATGTTGTAACTTCATACGTATTTAAAGTGGTGGCCGATGTTTGTCAAAACTATATATTTTATTTACTTTGTATTCATACAAAGTAGCTTTTTTACCATAAATATGTATGTAATGCCAATTGCACGTTTTTGTATTGCGATAACAAACGTCGACTATGAAATAGTTGATACAATATCTAGACATATTTCAAACGTTATCTAAGATGGTCACACTTGAAGCTTGAAAGCAAAATAAATCTCGTACTGGTGATACCGAGAATAGTTTTATTCGTGTGTAAGATAAGGCAAAATAATACGTGATCGTTGCTAATTGATCTGTACAATGTGATTGTTTCACAAAGTCAATTGCTTCCGCGTGACAATAGTTTACAGCTGTAGGCATTGTATGCGGACGATAAATTACCGAGAACGAATCGCTCGTACCGTGAACGCGAAGTGCCGAACGCACTGCAATTCTCACAATTGAACTCGCTATCAACGCTTGAGTCACACCGCCAATCTGTGATGTAGCGAACACTATTGTGTATTGTGACTATTGTAAATCTAAATTATGTACATATATTGCTAGTAAAATATATTATTAATTTATTCCGTAAACGTAGATATATAAAACCGAACTAAGCGACATTTCTTCACTTTTCGACAACGCTAACAAAATAATATTTTTGTAAAGTTTCACTATCCACAGATTGAAAACAAATTATGCTGTTATCTCAGTTTTTTAGACTTATGACTCTTCGGCAGTAAAAACCCACTTTATGTTCTCGATTTCTTTTTTATTTAGTTAACAAGGCCGACCTTTATTTTTATGACGTTTCGGACAAATAGTTCCAGTCGTGGTCAGTGAGATCAGAGCAAACACGATTGACCCGTGCCCACGGTCAGTGTCAGTCGACTAAAACGTTGGTGGGAAAACCTGATTAGATATACTTTTCGTTTATTATTAAAATGAGTTTACATTATAGAAAAATCAATTCTCGCTATGCTCAGAATAATCGATTCGTTATGAATCGCTTACAAAACGTGTCACAATTTAGTAACTAAATTCTAGTGTCTGAGTCGCACCTACCCATCTGACATCATCGCCTCACCCAGAATTTGATATGAAGTTTATACAGTTAAATATTTGTATAGTATAACTCTATTTTCGTACGTACAATAGACTAAAATATATACTCCGTGTAACTTTTTGAACACGGAAACACTGTTTACAAACCCATCGTATAGACTGACAAAGGTATCCTTTTGCTCTTCGCATGTTAAAGATTAGCCGGGCTTAAATAGGGCTTAAAGGACTACTATTGAAGATCTATTTTATTGACGTATGTCACGGAGGATATTTCTAGTATTAGTAGTTCTTACTTTTAATTGGTGCGGCAGAAATCTAGATAACATTCCAACTTTTATTAGGAAAACAAATAACAATGAGCAATACTGAACGCCTAAATTGTACTTAAAAGCACGTACGGTTTGTAATCAATATGTATTTTAAGACCTACTTATTCACCATTCTTGATCATTTACATAATAATTGCTTTGGTATAAATTAACACACAAATGTATAAAATTGTTACCAAGGCAAAGTAATTGGGCGACGATTATATCCGGGTTGTAATAAACTCTATACAAACTGTACATCTACAATATTTAAGGAACGCACAATTTTATGTCTGCTGTCTGAATTTCACGGTCTTGGACAAGAATTTATTTAAATAACTAATTAACGTATTATAGTGTTGATCAGTACATTAATTTCAACCTACGCAAAAGCAATAGCAAAAATACAAAATTAATCCCACGTGCATTTGATAGTATAGATGTGCGCTTTAATCATTATTATTGAAGTGGGAACTATTGTGTATTATCTATGGGATTAAACGTAATTACTGCCTTTAATTGGCTCTAACGAGACCTGATAAGATCGCTTTGGTCTAAAAGTGTCTACGCATTCTTGTGATTGTTATGTTGGAAACATCATTTTACTTAATTTAATAAAATTCTATTCATCAGCGTGAATCGTTTAAATTTAATAATTGTCTGTAAATTAGATGCAATCATAATTATGTAATCATGCTAATATAGGTCAGAAAGGCAACGAGCTGCTGATAAACTTGAAAAACTGATGCAACTACTCTTTATATTACAAAATCTAACCAAATCATCTACGAACATTGTTATTTTATCATAGAGTTTTTATCATCAAAATATCTGTACTTTACATCTCACACTGAATCTAACTCATTTTAATGTTCTTTATAAGTGTCATGTTGCATGTGATTGTTAACAAAAAGTAAAAATAGAAAATTCATCCATCCCTCTTTGGATTTATCACATTGCTGATATATTATCGAGCTTCTCCGATAAAATCAAAATTCCGTCCGAATCTTCTAAGAAAAAATAAATATAACATTACTACACTACATTTTGGAAGTTCAATAGTTTAGAAAGTCCAGTTAATTTAAGAAGACAGACCTAAGAGGTTCAACATACATTTTACTACAAAAAAATCTATCAAGCACTATCCCTCAATCTCTTTGTTGAATATTTCTTGTTTTATGAACAATGTATTCTATACGCTTTAGGTGTACATCAGTTTAATTTATTGTTTCGTAATATCGGTTTGTCCTAGTTCATGTTTCTATGATTTCATGTGGCCTCGAAGTCACGAGTGTGATGAACTACCTTTTGTTATATTGCTGTCATTGTATTATACAATACATTGATTTCTGAAGTCTTTTGTGCTAAAAATATTATAGCAGTCACTCCATTGACGTTACCCTCACTTTGTTGGTCGCTAGTCGCTACCTAAATATTATCTTTCAAAGACATTTTCAATTTTAGTGCTAATTTTTCTACTTATGTCATGTCATATAAAATCCGAAATTCGTCCAAGCAAACATCGAAATGCTAAAATTCTGGATTTCGGTCTTCGGATTTTGGTCGGAAAAATTGCATTGCGTATGATTATTAACGTGAGACGCATCATTTTTCTTATTTCCATTCAGTTTTCTTTTATTTTTTTACTAGTTTATTAAATTTAAATTTTACTAGTAAATATAAATTCCTATTAATGTAATTACTGTGAAGTTCAGTTCCATGTTAAGTATGCAAGGTTAGGTTAAAGAATTAATGAGGTTACGCGTACATATGATATCAGTAGTTTATAGAAATTAAAGTATGTGGTGGATTCCCATTGGCCGAACACTTTTTCTTATTATTATTTTTCTCTACATCAGTAAAAGACGTGTTAGCATATTTTTTACATGTATGTTATAGTCACAAATGAACCGCGTGCTTTCAATTTAGATGACCATTGAGGGCAATTACACGGAGACAAGCGCTTGTGCTAACAGGGCTTGTCTTAAATAAACAATGATAATTTGGTCTTCTTTCACGATATGTTTTGTCATGTCACATGATGACCCATCTCAAACCTAAAGATAATTTATACGACGTACTAATCCCATTGTAAAGTTTTCACAATCTCAATGACTGAGTTTGCGCTTGTTATTAGTTGATCTTAACTCATTTCTGTCACATACTTGTTTGTTCTAATTAAATTGGTAAATTTTATATCAGATTTTACAAACATATTCTATGTTCTAAATGTTTGTGCTTATCCTTGAAGCATTCTCAAATCTATGATCGGATTATGATGGAACTGATCTGACGCCAGTGATCCTGAAAAGTAACTAAATAGTTCAAATCTTTATCTTTTTTATGATTTTTTTCCTACGAATTTTTAGTTTTTTACTCCATGTGATTGCAGTGCACGTTCGGTTCAGCTTGTTAATCATGTTTCTCCTTAAACTTTGTAATAAATTTTATTTCATTAGATATTGTAAGCCACGTGCTGTACGTGCTTCTTTCTTCAATGGTATTTTAAATGAGTGAATTATTAATTAATATTCAATATAGCGTAGATATTCGACCTCGACGGCAGTGGGCACCGGGTCTAGTTGTCGTGACGCATTTATCAACCTACTTACAATGCAATACTAGAATACGTTTCCCGTGACCATGCCCAAGTCATGAGTAAAGATTATCGCTAAAGGGTCTTTCCACGTATTATTATTTCAATATTTTTCTACCGTTCATCTTTATATTTTTGCACAAATTACGCATAGGTAATTATGATTTATTCAATATACATTTCAGTATAAATGTCCATTTGTTTAATAAACCACCTGGAAAGCGACATAATTATGTATTTAAATCTGCTTTATGCACCATTAAATTATACGTAAATAAAACAGAATTAATTAACGTTAACATACAGAGAATACAAACGTTATAATAAATTGTTAACTTTGCTTTATTGATATGTTCAGACAATCTTATCTAATCGCTAGAACATCAAGTCATATATTATGTTGATAAATATAAAATAATTTAATTAGCGACACTAATTATATTTGATAATTCATTTTAAAACAAAATATGCATTAAAATAGTAATAAAAGTGCTGAAATACCTCAATGTCTTCATCCCGCCCAAAGTCTTCGAAAAAGGGATATGTAATTATTTTTGCATCGGAAGTTTTGGCCGTGGAAATCCACGTTAAGACCACAAACGACTCGTGTTTAAAGTTATCCAGAATAATAACATTAGAGGCATCACTTTTGTAATAAATTACCAAACGATTTGGGATTGTAACTTAATAGGTATTCATAATCTCTGCCTACGTGGTTACTGGGTCATGATCGTTTTAGTGTCCTTATTTTATTTTTTTGTATAATTCGAACTATGCTGCATATAATGCGGTCACGAAAATCAACATTCAATACAACTGACATTAAGAACTAAGTGTTCCTTATTGTGCTTATTTTAATTTGAATACTTATTTTGTGCTCTTCTACATATAAGAACATTCTTATTTTGTTCTATACGATATTATAACTAGATGAGAAATAATGTTAATTAGTTTACCATTTTTTGTTTATTACAAGCTTGAAAGATAACATCCATTTAGTTTATAAATGTATTAAAACTTTCGTGAGACATTATACACTAATTAATTTAAAACACAGCTTAACTCACGTCCATTTAGTTTCCTTATTTCGTAGTCACAATCGAGTAAAGATCAGGTATTAAATAAAAATAAACAAAATCAAATTTGTCACGTTCACCGCTACGCTATGTACCAGAACTCCAATGGAGCGAATAATTAATTTAATAACCTTCACGCCCATCATATCTCCACTCTGATTGGCGCATACATGTAAGATCTAATAAAACGCACCCTTACGTGGAAATAAATAGATTCGTTTCTAATGCGTTGTTCCCATGTGGAAGTTCTTAATACTTAGAGATCATCAAAGCACAAAAGGAAAACGTAAAAAGTATCAACTTTAGTCGCAACGTAGGAAACTCGACCACTAAGTTGTTACTGCGTTTAATTAAGTTGTAACTTTGATAAAATTATATTATTGATACGCTGCGATGAGTAGGGTTCATATTTCATTATCGGAGATACAATTGTTGGCAATTAGCCAAATGATGTTAGTACGCGACAACTAAATCTATATAAGTACACATCTAACGCCTTCTGGAGTATACAAACTCACGAGTTGAAACCTTCTTCATAATATAGTGTTCGTTATCCCAAGTGATTTATATTTATTTCTTAATAAAATACCAAGATCTGATTCAGAAACAGTGGACCAGAGCGATAGACAATGTAAAAACCAGTCGAACTGTAAATGCCTCTTTTAAGCAAAGAGTTTTGATAAGCTATCATTAAATATTAGCAACAAACTCGACACAAGAATAGCATAAAGTGAATCATAGTATGATAATATATCATAGGCACCCTTGAAATATAAATAAACTCTATGTATTTCGTAGAAAGTTCTTACCCCGCCAGCCTTAAACCGAAATAATCTTTCATGTTACAAGTTTCACCTTTATATTTTATTCAAAATACTTTTTTTTTTTTTTTTATAAGAAAAGGGGGCAAACGAGCAGCGGGAACACCGAGGTGATCATCGACGCCCATGGACATCTGCAATACCAGAGGAACCACAGATGCGTTGCCGGCCTTTTAGGAGGTGATACGCTCGCTTCTTGAAGGTCCCTAAGTCGTAGCGGTTTGGAAATACCGCCGAGGACAGATCATTCCACAGTGCGGCTGTGCGAGGCAGGAAGTTTCGCGAAAACCGCACGGTAGTGGATTGCCAGCCATCCAGGTGGTGCGGATGGAAACTGGCGGTCTGTCTAGTCGTCCGAAGACGGAACTCGGCGGCGGGAATTGTTCCAAACAGTTCGTCAGAGCACTCCCCGTGGTAGATACGGTAAAATATGCAGAGGGAACAAACGTCCCTCCGCAAGGCCAGAGTATCAAGCCGATCAGTAAGAGCTCGGTCGTTGACAATTCGAACCGCTCTACGTTGTACGCGGTCAAATGGAAGAAGCTGGTATTGGGGTGCTCCCGCCCAGAGATGCGAGCAGTACTCCATGTGGGGCCGCACTTGCGCCTTATAAAGTTGAAGGCGGTGGCCCGGTTGGAAGTACTGCTTCGCTCTACTGAGTACACCTAGCTTTTTAGAGGCCAACTTGGCCTTCTCTTCCAAATGACCGCGAAACTGAACGTCATTCGATATGTCAACGCCGAGAATACTGATACTGGCTGCGGCGACCAGGGGAGTGCCCTCGAAACGAAGATCTACGACAAAGGGTTGTTTTTTAGCGGTAATGGCGCATACTTGTGTCTTTTTGGGATTGAAATCGACACATAAAAAAATTTGAAAAATTTCCACCCACATCGTTGTTCGCATATCTTGAATACGTAACGAGTGTGTAATTACAGTTATTTTTGATATAATCGATATTATGAAATATTTTGAATTTTTGGTAAATGAATCAACGTAGGTGAATAACTTTGGTATTGTACAGTACAATGTCTTTGAAATTTTAGATAACAAGAGGTTACTGAAAAAGAAAACTTGGGTTCTCGTAGTCTTTAGACTATTTTTAGCGTTATATAAATCTGAAACGCTTTGTAGAAGCTTTTCATAGAGCTTTGTTATCGTGAAAGTCAAAACAATGATCGCACTGGAAAAAAAATCCGATAAGAATTATTTTTTATTGTATTTTGATTACCCATTTATTTTGAATGCTAAGAAGCGTTCAATGTCTCGCTGCAGCATCACGAGATTTTTATCGATCTCTCTCCGTCCTTGTAACTTAAGAAGTTGCAGTGCCTTAGAATATCTGCAATACTTAAGCTTATGATTACAATATGTAATACAAATTAATCTCCACTTAAACAAGTAAACATTTCAATGCTTACATTTTTATTTGATAAAAATCTGTATTGTTGATGTATTATGAAGTCTTTGTATTAACCCTTATGCAAAGAAATTCTGTTTATAATTTTAAATGCTACGTACCAAATAACATAAACAATAGCATCCGACCTCTTCGACCTTCGTATCGCTTTGTCATATTCATGACGAAGTTTACTTTGTTCTTTGGCAGCGTAGAAATTATTACTTCTTGAATATTGCCATTATTTATCAATCAATTTCCCACCCTATTGACACCAACAACTTTTTAAAATCACGTTTTTGTAGCAACCTAGTCCAGTTTTCACTAGCTTGTCCTGAATTATTAATAAAAGACTGAATGAAGAGTTGACTTGATGTCGCATGTGGGATGTATGGAAATGACCCGTCCCGTGTTCACTCGGAGATAATTCTCAAGTCAATGAATACGGCCCTGTCTTTAGCTCCTATTTTTAAAAAAAGTTCCACGAGATATTGAGTTTTTAAGGCAAACTTCTCTATCCATTGCTAATGAATTTAATTTAGTTTACTGCTTTATCATAAAATACCATTTCCCTTTTTTATCATATCACGTTCTTTACACAATATAAAGTAAATCATATCACTGCTTATGAATTTAGGATGAATCATATAAACATCCGCATTTCGTTACGTACTAAGGTGACAAAACAAAAGGCGAAGTCTTTACCACTTGTGTAATCAAGACTGCTTTCTTTTGCCTACTCTTTGTATCATTGTATAAACGTTATACCGTGGATTTTCGCTACCGAAAAATAGGCTCAAAGACATATTGTTATCTTTTTTTTGAAAAACCAAACAACAATAGATGCTTGTCCGTGTTTCAGCAGATGCAGAAGATAGTTAAAATGAGCTATTAAAATCAAAATAAAACACGTACCTCCTAAAATTGTCTGTCCGAAATGAAACATCTAAATCTCAGTCGACATGAGCAAACATACGTTTTAACAAAGTCTTACGTATCAAATTCAAGTGTGACACTCACGACCAAACAAAAAACATTAGCAGGACGATCACATCCTAATACGATAAGAGATAGGCACGGCTAACATTAGTACTTATGGCATTCATAACGGGATGAAAGATATCAGAATCACTTTTAATACATACGAGTACGCTATGTAGGATGACTGATAGAGAATCCTCTTGCTGTGCGTCTCCTCCTCCGAAGAATAAGGGTAGGCAACGCATCTGCAAATGTAGATGTCTATGGGCAGCGGTCGCTTCGCTATTTCAGCGAATTAAAGTGGCCGCTTGCTCGTTTGCCACTTTTTAATATAAAAAAAAAAAAAGAATGCAACTAGGCATTAAGTCCTCCTTGTACTACTAATGTGCTAAAGTTTAAATAAATAAATCAATAAATACAATATGTATCATCAATTATCATGAAAAACATGTTACCACGACACTAGATTTCTTGATGGATATTTAATAGAAACGTGCATACACCTGTAAACTCAAAACACGGACGTAGTTGAGAACTGTGTAGCAAATATCAACGTCGAAGTTAATTGACACCATCCAGCGGCTAGGAAAACATTTGCGACAGTATTGTGTCGCCCTACACGTGTAAAAACATTGAGTTTTGTTTCAGTGATAAATAGTGGAAATGTAAATGTTAATATGTTGATAAAATGGCTCATTATTAGGATAAAAAACACATCCTTCAATTCATTTTATCGTTCTTGCTTGTGTCTCGGTCGAGGACATGTTAGCAGTTGATTATCAGAGTTGTTTTGCTTGACATTTATTTGACGAAATCGAATCGTGATAAAGTCGTTAGCAGTGGTTATATTTGCCAACATTACTTAACACATTACACGGTAGCATACCGGCAGTAAACGTATACCTTTGACTGCCAAAAACCTTTAATTACCATGCAGATTGAATAATAGCACTGCATAAAATTTTAAGAAATTAATTTGTGTTATAATTTTTTCAGATAGCTTCTTGAAATGAAAATTATATTATTGAAACAAAAAAATCACCTTGAAATCTGTTTGTTTTTGTGAATTATTTCCGTAACAGCGCCATCTGTGATAACACTGGGTAAAAAGACTACTCGTACAAAAACTTCAACGCGTGTACGGTAGTTTTTATATTAGTGTCTGAACTTACTACTAGAGGTCGCTGTAAATAATTTTGATTGTGTAAAGGAAATTCTTAAAAAAAAGCCGTTGATGATGTTTTTTTTTTTTTATAAACGACTTATGCATATTTACTCTACATTATGAATTATTATCAGTATTTCGATACTTTTTGTAACTTTTCCAAGACTATCTTTATTTCTTTAAAAACCTAAAGGCGTTTTCATTTTTTTTTCTTATGTTCAATGATTCTGGGCTGTTTTTCTTATTTTATAACTTAGCTGTTTAAAGATTTTGTATCCTTTCGTTGTCATCAGGCTCGCTTCTCGTCATCAATCGCATCATACTACGATACTAATCATGTTAAGAACAGCAATCAATCGCTGATCATTTTTTAAATTTTATACGATCTTTAATATTACATGTTATGTGCGTTGTAAACACGTAATAAGCATTCACTATGACTTCCTTTGCCATCTTTATCTGTTGAAAAGTAAACGTACGAGCGTAAATAAGAGTCCTGAACATTGTACAAACAAACCGATAAGTCAGATAAGTGCTTCTATATATTTCAACAGTGTTTATTTCTCCAATCAATCCTTATCAATACCACGAGGCTCAGTCGGTCGCGTGTTACTTGACGGGACCCACCTCCTGAGTCCGCCCCGCGATGTCATTTTAAATTATTTTATAAACTACCCTCGTGATTCTATGGAAGAGAGTAAGGTGAATGTGTTACTAGTCTATATGTGTGGTATAAATGTTTTTATCTGTGTTACGTGGTGATGTGGTCCGAGGAGGCGGGTCCCTCGCGGTCGCCGGCCGAGCGCCGACCCTTAGTACTAGGTCTGCGCGTACCTAGGAGCTATGGAAGTGTCTTCCCATATTACAAGTTCGTCAAGGATACGCTTAGAGAACCTGCTTTATGTGAGGTATCTTGTTTATTTAACCTTCAAACTTCTACCATTTATTAACTTTAATGTCAATGAATGTTTGATGAACACGATGTGTTTTTTATGAATATTATTTTCTATCATTCCATGATCTATTTATTAGTAAGTGTAGATGTATATTGTTATTATTCTAATATCTACATGTATTTACCTACAATTTCTAGTTGACGTAGCTAATATGGTTGGAGCGTTACTAGAAACGCTGATGATCGGTGAAATTGTAGGACACTTATTCCGTTGGCCGGTTTCCATTTATAGCTGGCGCCAACTCAGCCTGTTGTAACTTAACTCATTGCTTATATCATACTTACGTACGGAGCATTTAATTAATAAACATTTTATAGATAATGGTTTATTTTTATATTTGAAAATATTGATTCTAAAACAATTTATTAAAGATACACAACGTGATCAAGTGACTATTGAAGTATTCTGAGTGCGGCGTAGATTCAGACTTTCCATGTTCATTAACACCTATAAAATCCTAACCGTATTTTAAGCTACTCTAATCAGTAGACAATTATCAATATTAAGTATTATTATAATACTCTTGATTATTACTAGATATTAGATACTGTATCGGCGCGCATCGGTCACTATCTCCATACTCATTCATAGTATTATCGCTAGTTGTTTATTGGCGGCTAGTTGGCAGAGTTACCGTCCTCTTAGCATAGAAAAGATTAGCCGATCGGCCGCCGTGTGCTGCTCTAAATACCGATGCATCTAATTCAAATCAATCTTTAAATGTGCACTCATTCATTGATATCTAAGAATTAACACCAAAACTGATCAATTATAAGGAATCCCGCCCTATGAGCTATGTTTAAATTGTTTCCTGATAGGCATTGTGAATTTTCTTTAGAGGACCTTGCCTTGAAATAATTGTATCAACAAAGTGTAAACTACTGCTTTATACCCTCATATATTATAGAGCATGTGTAAATTAAGCAGCAATAAAGGCATGGCGTTATCAGTTAATTTTGTTTGAACTATGACTTTATACAGCTTAAGCCCAGAAGTTAATCCTTTACATAACATAATCGCCTATAAGTACGGTCATAAGTGCACTGGATCGCCAATAGAATTCTAGTATAACACGTGTATGGTGATGTTACAGTTTATATAAATGAATTTGTTTTATAAGAATTAGCATTTGAGCTGCGCTATTGAAATGCTTCGAGCGGCGTCGTTCATTAGGACTTATGGCCAGGTATTTATTTTTTTAATATCATTTACCACATATGAAATCGGTAGCACGTCTTATCTCTTTTAAAAATACATTTTTTTTGGCTTTGATACTGGTGATGGTGGTCGTGGTTTCTCATGTTTCTTTTGCATATTTTTTTAATCGTTACAATTGAGAAAAATTGTTAGTTTTTATTGTCCAAATGTATCTAATTAAAATATTTGATAGCGGGACATAAACTTAACAAAAGCAGAAAAAATTACCAAAATTCAAAAGCACACGTGCTGAACGTAGCAAACTGGTACCTAGAGATACATAATTTAATAGCTGCTTATAAAATTATTTTCAAATATTTCCTAATTTTTTTGTATATTTTTAATGTATGAAGGAACTCAATATAATTTATTTATTAAAGAAAACCGTAGGTTACAATTTTAGGTTATAGTTTTTTCGAATTCCTTAAACAAAATATGTATTAGTGTCCAACAAAAGAATAAAAGACGGAGTAGTCTATCTATATATATAAAACTCTAACGTGACTGACTGACATAGATAGATATCAACACACAGCCTAAACCACTGGATGGATCTGGCTGAAATTTGGTATGCAGGTGGGTGTTATGACGTAGGCGTGAGTAAAGCAAAGATTTTTTCGAAATACAACCCCTAAGGGTCCGAAATGGGGGTTCAAAGTTTCTATGGAGAAAAGTGATTCCATTGTCAGAATAGCATGAAAATTGGAATGAGTGGTCTTTAGCATGAATAAATAAGTTTTTCATTCAAGAGTTTTACAATTTTTATTTTGGGGGGCAAAAAAGGGGGGTCAAAGTACGAATTTAAAAAAAAAATCTCGCAGCGTAGGTACGAGTCCTAGAAACTTGAAATTTTGCATAGCGGTTTCTGTTAATACGCAGAAGTGTACTGCGAAAGGATTTTACGAAATTAAGCCCCTAAGGGTCCGAAATGGGGGTTTAAAGTTTGTATGGAGCAACGTGAACTCTTTGTCAGAATTCCGTGAAAATTGGAATGAGAGCTCTTCAGCACGAATAAATACTTTTGCCATTCAAGGATTTTATAAATTTCTTCTTTGGGGGGGAAAAAGGGGGGTCATATTTCAAACATTCAGATATTTTTCACACCTTACATCAGAATTGCATGAAAATTGGAACGAGAGCTCTTTAGCATGAAGAAATCATTTTGGCATTCAAGAATTTTACAATTTTTTACCTTGAGGGGCAAAAAAGAGGGGTCATAGTTGGAATCTAAAAATATTTTCACAGCGTAGGTACGGGTCCTAGAGACTTGAAATTTTGCATAGGCGTTTCTGTTACGACGTAAAATTGCTCTGAGAAAGGATTTTACGAAATTCAACCCCTAAGGGTCCGAATAGGGTGTCTAAAGTTTGTATGGAGATAAGTTGTCCCTAGCTCAGAATTGCATGAAAATTGGAATGAGAGCTCTTCGGCATTAATAAATAACTTTGCCATTCAAGAATTTTATTTTCTTTTTACCTTGGGGGCAAAAAAGAGGGGTCATAGTTCGAATCTAAAAATTTTATTCACAGTGTAGGTATGAGTCTTAGAAACTTGATATTGTGTTCATGGGTTTCTATTACTACTTCAAACTTATTTTATAAAGGTTAAAATAAAATGAAAAGCTTTGTTTCCAACTTCTAAACTTCAAGCGGACGAAGTCGCTGGCGACCGCTAGTTGTAAGATAAATGATAAATACAAAGCATTAAAAAATAATTGCAAGATATGCGTTCCAAGAAGATGCAAGAGGCGCGTTGGTCCAGCGCCGGTGCGATGGCGCGGCTGGAAGTAAGGAATCCTGTAACCCGTTATTCTTTTTACAGCGCGCACTCCGCGGATCTTAACCTCTAATCGTTTTTGTTATTTTTATTATAAATAGACGGATCCGGTCTGTTACGTATTGTGGGCATATCAACAGGCGCCTTATAAATAGCTTATGTCGGTAGACTAGATAATTAAAATGTCGATTTTACATAAACTGTAAATGCATTTTTGTAATTAAATTATTTAATTCATCCGTTGCTAATGTAGTGTATAAGAGTAAATTTGCTAGACTTGCTCCATCTAACCTTATATTATTGGTCCACCTACCTTGAGTTTGAAAGATACCAACCACATAGGATCACATTTCATTTAAATTTTGTTCATGCGTTTTGTCAACATGCGTAATAGAGAAATTCAATATTATTTTTCTACTCTTCTTATTTGTTTTTTGCAACTTTTCATATCAGGGCTCATCTTGGTAAGAAATTTTAGGTACGTGACGTTCTTATTTCGTATTAGAGATGAGGTTATAAATTATCCGCTACAAAGATGTAAAAAACAATAGTTAACATGAGTGGGCGGCGGGGCGCAGAGTGACCGCAGTGACGGCGGGTGGCGGCCGGCGCGGCGTCACACCGGTCGTGGCCGCCGCGCAACATGCTGCCCCCAGAGCGCGCTGCGTTGCGCTCCGCCTCCACTGTACTCAAGCGCTTGTCTCTGCGTACCTACAGCACCTACTCCCTCGTACGTATGCGCCGGCTTCATTCATCGCGCCCGCCCGCCCGCGCGCCGCCCGCCCTGCCGCCCGCCCCGTGACCGCCCAGCGCGCAGCGTCACGCGCGAGACGAGACGTGTTTCCCGTTGTGTCGCGCGGCTTACTCACCTCGCATCACGCTCGCGAATCTGTCACGGGACGTCTCGCAGAGCGCTCGCGCCGTTTAGTATGCGGACATCGCGGACGCCATGTCTTTCCCGCCGCATCTGCCCAAGCCTTCCGGAAGCGATAACGAGTATGTGCACATTAGGTGTCTCATTGCCAACATACATAGGCCTAAGAATGTGTCGAGGCCGCCCTTGGCGCAGGTGGATGTACCGCTCGAGGCGGTCGAGGAGTCTCCGGGGTCGTCGGACACGGAGCGCAGCGGCTCGGTGTCAGAGAGGTCGGAGATGTCGGAGGTGTCCGAGGTGTCCGAGGTGAATGCGCCTCAGGAAGAGCCGCCGCAACGGCGCCCGAAGAGCAACAGCTTCGCGGGCCCGATGTTGGCGCCGCCGGGCGCGGCTCTGCGGCACCACAAGAAGCGGCGGCCGTCGTTCCTGCAGCTGCCGGGGTCGGGCTGGGGCGGTCCCTCGGGCGCGCAGACCGCGGGGCCGCACTTCAGCGTGCCGCGGTTCACGGTGACCGCGCCGCCGGGCGAGGGCCGCCGCTTCAGCCACGGCTTCGCCTTCCATGGCTTCGCACTCCGGCGGCACTCCAATACGGTCTGCGATGATGTAGCTCGAGTGTAACACGGCTTTCAATAATAACCTGTTTTGTGATTTCCATATTTCTGGATTGTTTGCAATTTGTTACTAACATTACGGATATTGTAAGAATGCAAGAATACAACTGCATGGTGACTTAAGATGCTCATTTGCACGAATAGAAAAAATCGACAACTGCTTCTCATCAGTAGGTAAACATCTCCACAGATAAACATATACGTTTGGTAATAACACTTGCAATGAAAGTAATGTTTTTTATGAATAAAGCAATAAACGCGTTTTATGAACCCGTTTCATATAACTTAGTCTATAATTAAAATATTCGTTTGTAAAATTTCTTTCGCGCGTTGAGATATTTTTCGCGTAACGAATATGCTACCTTGTGATACCGTTATCATTATATCTACAAAATAATGTTCATTATGATCGCTGTTGTGCGTGCGACCGAACGTTTGCGTGTGTTAATTGAGTTACCCATTTGCTTATCGATATATTTTTATCAAAATAGTAATAACAAAAACAATGAAGCGCTGGACGCTGCAGTCGAGCGAGGTGTTTACTTCCCATATACTCTTCTTTCCTGCATCTTAAAGTGACGTCCAAATCCATATTATTAAAAGCATGAAGTGTGTGTTATACTAAAAAAATATGCCTACTACTTGACCAATCAAATATTATTTTGCTGTAAAATTAATTAAAATGTTGTTGGTAAAAAAACATTAATTAAGAGTAATTTCCGTTGTATTTCCTGCATTATAAATAATGTCGTTAATAGATAGGCTAACAGTCGTGTTGTGTGTGACAGAGCCTCCACCGCAGCGAGTCGATGGTCTCGCTGGCGTGCTTCAAGACGCTCTCGCAACTCATCAGCAACGATGATGTCACCGAGCTTCAGCAGTACCTCGCCAACAACAAGAACCTCAACATCGACGATAAAGACGAGGTAAGTCGTTAAAGTAACAGTATTGGTCGATGTAATGCAGGCTGCCATACTGCTATACTCTCTCTGTGCATCTTCCCTGACTGCCACAAACTCTTCTCGACAATCTCTTGTAGAATGTTACATTACTCTGTACTGTTTATATAGATATGTGGATGGCGTTATGCATTTTGGTGTCGTATTGCCGTCCTACATACCTTTTGATATTGACCTAAGTGTTTTATCCTAGTCTCACAATGACTGCTTTAACTGCAATCATACACATAATTAATGTACTCGTATGATATGTGCGTAATTTAATACTATAAATATGAATAAGTTACTATAAAATGTAAGAAATGTTGTACGTCATAAAAGTAATATAAAAAGTTTGGTTAAGAATAATAATCATAAACTCTTATCTATAAGTAAGTAAACAAATCTCAGCACTCATTATTCACGGGCACGCTAATTGGATAACTTAAATTATTGACACAAAAAATAAATAATTTTCTAGTCTTTCTATTATGTTCGGTTTGAAATATAATTCACATTATCGTGAAAATTTAAAAAAACAAAATAATCTATGTTTAATAAAATTATGATTTCCAATTTGTTTACGCAATTTTTAAAATAATATGCTTTTAGAGTTTAATTTATTGTTAACTTTAACTTGCGAATAAACTTCCCAGAGTCAAAATACATTTTTTTTTTATTTCCTTATTCTATCATATAATTTTAGGAAAAATCATGCTAGAAACATAAATTTGTCTTTTTCCTTAAAAAAAAAGTTAAATGACATTCAATCTACAATTTTAGTTTTAAATGTAAATAAATTAAAGTTTTAGCTATAATTTTAAGCATAAAACATATAAAAGGCGTACTAAAATATTGTTTATCTTATCTAAGACTTATGCGAATTATGATTGAATAAATTTTGACCTTATTTCTTTGTAATAAATGAGTAATTGATTTTAACAACTCTACAAAAACGTATAAGGAAAACTAATAAATGGGTACAGATAATTTTACTTTTTTCATTAAAATCTGAATTACTCAGTTGGTACTCTAAAATAATTCTTATTCCGACGATATCACAATATCAGGAACAAAGTTATAAAATCTAAATATAAGGAAAACTTAATTAAAAACGTGTGCCATTTTAAATCAACCTATTAAAGTGGTATATTTAATGGAAAAGACGGATCTTAATTTGGCATCCGCATCGATACATTAATATTAATTATTAACTAATAATATACAGCAGCCATTTAATTGATGAACTCGAAGCCGCTGCGCAGAATGTTTTTGGTTCAGTATCAGAATTCACTGCGTATTTTTTTATCAATAATCATATCCGCATATTCTAATGCTGATAACTTATTGGTGACGACAATGGTGGCTCTGAATGTGTAATTTCTTTAAAATATGAAAACACAAATTTGCTTCATCCACTTTTCTATATGTCGAGATCTTTATTCGATCGTTATCGAAAGGTGACGATAATGGCAAGTCCTCGTCTTACTAATACTAACCCTTCATTCTAATGCATGCATTAGTATTTGTACAGTAATTAAATCAAAGTGTATTTGTTAGAATGGTACGACGGCGCTCATGTGCGCGGCGGAGCAGGGTCGAGTTGCCGCGGTGCGATTGCTGGTCGCTGCTGGTGCGGACGTGTGCGCGGCGGACGCAGACGGCTGGACACCGCTGGGGTTCGCCGCTCGCGGCGGTCACTTGCTCGTCATGAGGGAGCTGCTCGATGCAGGCGCACAAGTCGACTCCAGAGACTGCGTGAGTATTAAGTCAAGATTTATCCAGTTTAATTTTGAATGCTTTTATTTCTTCATATCACATTACAATACTTCAACAGAGATGGAGGGGATACGAACAAACAACGTGACCTAAATTTAATAGAGCAATGACCAAAATGTATTCACTAATGTGCACCCAAAATACGTATATTTATACTTCACGCGGTGGCTTGCCAAGATGTCACTGACATCCGTGCATACTTAAATCTGGTTAAAATATACATCGGCAGTGTCGCATAGAGAGCTCCTGTCATAAACATTGTATTTATAGAAGAGTTCCTTTTATTGGCGCTCCTCGAAGTCGCAGCTTGGGGCGACTGTCATCTGCGCCGGCGCTGACAGACGCCCGGTGCCTAAACGAATGCATTGACTGACGTTCCTCTGTTGCGCTTTAATGAGCGAACAAAACAATTCAAAAAACGTTACTAATATTGTAAATATGACGAAACATAATACGGTCCAAACATTACAAAATGCGCACTTATAGTGAGCGCTTTATATGTATTAATTTAGTCTACAGTGTAAGAATTTTATAAACCTAAGTGAAAATGTCTCATTTATCAGTTGCTATCGTGCAACAATGTAAATTAAACAATTTAAGCTGTTGTTATCAATCTTTTATTGATGTAGTTTATTATCCATATATTTTTGAACGCCAAACAAACAAAGGTTGCTTACGGATTATGATTGATCGTAAATATTTCGTAGTTGCTATACATAAATAAAGTGCATATAATCGTTAGCATTGCCAGAAACATTTAGTAACACCTACGAGTCTTCCATGACCTAACCCTAATAATTTCTAGAATAGATGTTACTACTTTAGTAATGCATCAGTTTAAAATGACATAACGTCGGCTTAGTGCAAGAACTCATTAAGTGACCAATGCAACAAGTCGAGTAATCAGTTAATTAGTTTTAGTAATATTGAATGTGCTATTATTATCATAAGTTTTACTCAGTCATAGAGTCCACACTATAAAAGCTAACAACTAGTAAGTTCTTGCTATACATAGATCTCATCAAGGCGAGCTAATAGCTGTTATTAACTGTACATAATGATTTTTTGCAGTTAATGAGTTTTTGCACTAAGTCGACAATATAATATTTTGAAGATAATTTTAAAAGTTTTGGCACCAAAACTTTTCAAGAGAGTGACATGACGTTTATGTATTTTTTTCATTATCAGGGAGGATGGACGCCTCTGATGTGGGCATCGTACAAGGGACACGACGAAGCAGTAGCATTATTACTGGAGAAAGGGGCAGATGTACACGCACATGGAAATTATAATATCAAGTAAGTTTCTATCACATCTTAGGAGAGGGAAACAAAAGTATGACAATACAATAATACAAAACACCGTGAGCAACCTGCACATATTGGCGAAGAAATATGGAGTCCATCATGGGTCGAAACCTTTAACCTTTAATACAGTATGCAAGAACAGCAAAGAAAGATAGGCCAATCTGGAGGACGATAACCTAACCTAACCCAAAAAGAGTAGGATAGGGATAGATGGATACCAATATTTAGGCAGGAAAGGGTTAGGTTACATTCGATACTATGACGTAGGCATCAAGAATTTGCCAACTGATTTGTTTATTATCGAATGTCACATGAGCGCGACGTTAGATCGTTTTAGCGCCAAAACTGCATTTTCTATCAAAATATCTATTTCAGATAGTTAAACGACTATAAATTATTTATTAATACTATGAAAAAAGTATTCAGTCGCCAATATTAACTACGATTTATGACTTGAAGCTAGAGTGTTCCTTATAATAGGATTATATGAACCTTTTGTGGTCCTTACCTCTTTTCCTAGTTAATTAAACAATTAAGATATGATAAAAAAGGATATTCTAATGAGGGACGTTATAGGCCCACTTGGCACGCAACGGGTTGACAAAGCATGATGCATATGCATATAGATATGCATCATGTACAATCTATTTCTGCAATTGTGACACCCATTATTTCATATGCCTATATTTAAGTGATTAACGACCGAATTTTCAAACGTCACTAAAATATTTTAGAGCGTCTTACATGTTAAGTCCACGCTTAAATTCTACGGCTATCTCGTTTAATTTTGACACCGCTTAGATTTTAAGCGACGCTTAAATTTGAGTGGCGTTTGAACAGTCCGTAAAGGTATTGAATTTAAATCAAATTCTATATTACAATACAATACGGCATTTAAAATGAATACAATATTAATTATCGCGAATCTCCAATCATCAACCGTAAAGTTTTGTTCTTTAAAAAAATATGCGGGAAAACTGTTTTTTCCTGATGCATAATTTTTCTGTGAAGTGAAATATTTGTAGTTAGTTATTTTACATTTGCTAACGACCGGATTTACCGTCGAGAAAAAGTCTACCTTGAAGAATTTATATTTAGAGTTTACTGATTTACTAATGTAACTAGAATTTTCTAACAATTTAAAATACACGTTATATAAATATCTGAGCATTAATTACTTTGTATTTAAATATCTGACTTACATTACTGTCACCGGCAGTGTTAAAAATGTGGGAAATCTTAATAACAATAAAATTACTGATAAATAGGGTTCATGGACCTAGCATAACCATAGGACGCTCGGAGGTCGCTAAGTTTTTATAGCTAACAAAATGAGTCATAAAGTTAAGTGATTTCGAATGAAAGTCTGATCCTATTGTACATTATGCATCGTGCGAGACAATTTCTCTTCTTCAAACGTTGAGTTCTTCTTAAATCAATTGACATTCAACAAACCTGAATGAATAATGGAACATTTGTAGCTACAAATTCAACATATTTGTCTAGCCTACCAACATTCCCGTGCTATTGGAACATTATTGTAGTTCGACCCTTCATGGGGTCCATTTTCCGCAACTCCACAACTAGCGCGTATTTTGCGTGACTTCACACATATCTTTGAAATTATTCGCCGATATGTGCAGGTTGCATCACGATGTTTTCCTTCACCGTAAGAGGGTCGGGTAAATATGAAAAACACACTGGTATTTTAAATAAAAAAATCTCAGTATTCAAAATATGAAATATTCTATAGTTCGTTAGTATGGGCGGCGGGTCGTCGCCACAGCGGTGTGGTGCAGCGACTGCTGAGCGCGGGCGCGCGGGCTAACTCGTGCGACAAGTACGCCACCTCCGCCCTCACGTGGGCGGCGCGCGCCGGCGACTCGCCCTCCTGCGCGGCCCTGCTGCGCGCCGGCGCCGACGCCAACACCGCCGGCATGTACTGCTGGACGCCCCTGCTGCAGGCCACGCAAGGTAAACACTCTACCCGCGTGACTGCGTTGTAAGTTTAATAAGATAAGAGTTGCAAGCGTCATATGTAATTGTTTAGGACTGCTGTCACGTCTCACTAACATCAGAAGTTTATGTATTTATCTTAAGAGCACTTCAAAGAACTTCAAAGATTTTTACGCGCTTTACATTTGCGTGTTCATCTTTAATGTGAGGCTTTGCTAATAATGTAAGGTATGCTTAGTTGTCGTAAGGATTTATGTTCCCCCTTAAAACATGTTCAATACATTGCAGGCAATCACTTTGAGATCGTACAAATGCTTTTGGAGCACAAGCCGAATGTCAATGCGCTAGACAAGGACGGCTATACCGCACTGGCGATAGCGTGCAAAGAGGGTTACTATGATATCGCTTTGGCTCTTATCAATTCTGGTGCCTACATTAATGTTCAGGTAAACTACATTACATTTCAAATACATACAATATTAAAAAAGATACGTTTAATTCCTTTAATTGTTTTAACAGGACCATTCAAAAGATACTCCGTTGATCCACGCAGTGAAGGGTGGTCACAGGAACATTGTAGAGGCGTTGCTAAAGAAGCACGTGGACGTCGACCTGCCCGGCAAGGAGAAGAAGACGCCCGTCTACACTGCGGTGGAGAAAGGTCACGTCGCCATACTGAAGTTGCTGCTCGCCTCCAACCCGGACCTCGAGCACTGCACCATTGTAAGTATAGTGACATACAAACTTTAGGAAGGCTTGGATTATCGTATGAGAAACCATGTGGAACGAAGGGTGGGACACTGTTTTTCTATCTCCGCAGTTGGTCCATTTGGCTCCAACTTTAGAAGACATGCGGTCGGCTAATCGCGAGCCAACATAATGTTTGAATCGTATAATACATAAATATAACAATGCTGTGTGGGCAAACAGCAAGCGTGCCAAAACCCGCCTCCTGTTGAAACTGAAAGGCGACACGACGGACGGAGCACATGTCACGTGTCCAAATATTGTGTCGCTGTGCATTAAGATAATTATTTTTGTTCGCTGTCGCTCGAATTAATTTTGTTGTTTTGATAGTAATGTATTATTAGATTAGTTATAATTGATTTTGTTACGTAAACTCTATATTCACGCAGCAGTTGGATCAAACCATAGATGTTAATGTTAGAATCAAATTTCAGAAAGGATATATTTATAGATAAAACAAACAGTAACAGTAAACTCATATTCGTTCGCGAGCAAACTTTACAGTTTACCTAAGAGCTGGTTTAGATAACCTAGAGAAATAATTTACATATTGCAACATGTATGAAGGTATACTAATGGTAAATGTATGTTCTTAATTATTATCTAATCCTTAAATAATATAAAACAATAACGCTTTTTTATGTTTGTCCCTATATATGCTTGAAAATTTAAAACTACGCAACGGATTTTTTTTAATAGATAGAGTGATTCATAAGGAAGGTTTTCATGTATAATACATTCACAATATAGTAGAGTAACACTGATAGTTTAGAGGTTTTTAATATGATGTCGTAAATTAACACATTTTTAGCGCTTACATTGCAAACGCTGCAGTATTTAGTATCAGCATTATACAGTTTTGCACCCGTCGAAGCCGGGGCGGTTCGGTAGTGTTGGATAAAATGTTGTGGAACTTGATATTTGTAAGTTAAAGTACACGTCTGTATTCATAAGTAAATGCAATATATTTTCATTAATAACAAGTTTCTTAGGAGAATGTACAGCGAGAGTCCAAGGGACTGCGATATTTATGCCGCTTATAGAGGTGCCTCTTTAATCCGAGTTTCCGGCTTATGGAGGTAGCTCGGCGGGACTATAGAATGACTATCGCTTTTAGAGGTTTCTTGCTAATCCAGGTTCGACAGTATTTGAAAATTACGATTTTTCTTACATTCTTTTTTTAGTATAAAAGTAGTTTTATTTGTTGTTGTTTGTGTAGAGCGGTGACACGGCGCTGCTGCGCGCGGTGCGCTCTCGGCACGCGGAGATGGTGCAGCTGCTGCTGGAGCGCAAGGCGCGCGTCGGCGCAGCGGACAACCGCGGCGACACCGCCCTGCACATCGCCATGCGCGCGCGCTCTAAGGTACCTCACATCACATTACAACACATCACATCACAGCATATCCAACACACATCACAATATCACTCGAGTCTCTGAGGGCCAAACAACCTCGAGCTCCAGCGGCCACTCAGGGTATATTTTTAAGGAATGCTAATCGACAACAATGAGGTCTTACACGACGTGCGAAATGAATTTAATGGCGGCTCTAACACTTGACTCCCTATTATTTATGCCTTCGCCAACAGTTACTTTGTTTTCTAGCAAATAGTAGAGATACTCCTGAGGAACCCCAAGAACAGCCAGCTCCTGTACAAGCCGAACAAGATGAAGGAGACCCCGTACAACATCGACATGAGTTACAACAAGACGATCCTCGGGCAAATGTTCGGCGCGCGCCGCCTCAACACCAGCGAGGACAACGAGAACATGCTCGGCTACGAGCTGTACAGCGCCGCGCTCGCGGACATGCTCGCGGAGCCAAGCCTCGCCGTACCCATCACAGTCGGCCTCTACGCGCGCTGGGGCTCTGGCAAGTCCTTCCTGCTCAGCAAACTCAAGGGTAAACCAATCTTATTGATGTATGAAAATGTTTTTTTGTCTTTAACCCTATGTTTTCATTAGATCGATGTCAAAATATCCATTTTTTGCCCGAACTCGGTCTTATGAAGCCGTAGGGTTAGTGAAATATGAAATAAATTATTATGCGTTGTAGTTAATTAGCAATAACTTACAGAGGAGATGAAGAACTTCGCGCGGCAGTGGAGCGAGACGGGGTGGGCGTGGTCGTGGGCGGTGGCGTGGGCGGCGTGGCACGGCGCGCTGCCGCTGGCCGCCGCGGCCGCGCTGGCCGGCGCCCCGCCCTACCTCGCAGTGGGCCTCGCATTCGCGCTCTTCGCTGCCGTTTACCTCATATTCTATTTACTATGGAATCTAGGCACAAGGTTATTTGAAAAGTACTTCTAAAAAAAATCCGTTATCCGAAGCTCCTTTGACTTCTCATCCCATGTTTTCGCTTTAATATTTGTCGTTGCTATGTGTTTTAAGTTACGTTAACTGTTTAGATATGAGTGGTGGTGGGCCGGCGGTATGATGACGACTCTGGGCCGAAGGTTCAACTCGCTGCTACTGGTGCTACAAGTCGTATTCTGTCACCCGCCCGGCCCTAACGACCCGCGCGCGCTGCCGGCCACGCCCATAAGGTCACAACACATAGATATTTACGAAAAATGTCTTTTTTATTGAAAGACTAATTTCTGAAGTAACTGTCGTGTAGGTTCCACTTCACGGAGGGCATGCGCAGCGGCGCGGGGCAGGAGGGCGCGGCGCTGGTGGTGCAGATGATAGGCAGCCTGGCGGAGGCGCTCGAGAACCAGTACGGCCGCGTCTGCACCAGGCTCGCCCGCGCCTTCCGACCACGACCCGTCTCATCCACATCCGGCTGGAAGTAATTACTCGTTGAACATTTATACAACAAATTATAGTTTTAAATTACACATTTTTTGCTAATTGTAAATCTATACTAATATTATAAAAAGGAACATTTTGTATTTTTATATTTTTGTTTATATAGAAATAATTCAAGTAGGGCCTATTTCAAAACATCTTTGACATAGGTTATATAAACAACTGTGTGGAGCGGCGCTCTCAATAGGCGGACGGCTGCCCTTCTGCATCGGCCGCAGAGAGCAATGGCCAATAGAGTCGTCCGTGGATACCGTACGGTGTCCTATAAGGCCGCATGCGTCCTGGCGATTTCACTGCCATGGGAACTGGAGGCTGAGGTGCTCGCGGAAGTCTACGCGTGGCGAGACAATACAACTGTGGCGCACGGATCTCCACCCTTAAGGGAGGAGATCGAAAGAGTAAGGCAAGAATGGCGAAGATCAGCCGTGGTGAAATGGCGAATCCGTCTTCACCAGCCGAGGGCCGGAATTAGGACCATCGAGGCAATCCGTCCAGTTCTCGTGCAATGGTTGGACAGGGAACACGGGGTACTTACCTTCCGGTTGACGCAGGTACTTTCGGGGCACGGGTGCTTTGGAAAGTACCTGCACCGAATCGGGAGGGAGCCGTCCGCGGTGTGTCACCACTGTGACGATTGCCTCGAGGAAACAGCACAGCATACGCTGGAAGAGTGTCCTGCATGGGCAGAAGAACGCCAGGAGCTTATGGACGTTGTGGGCGGTAATCTTACGCTACCGGTCATTGTTAACACTATGGTGGAGACTGACCGAGCTTGGGATGCCGTCCAAAAGTTTTGTGAGACGGTGATGTCTCGAAAGGAGGAGGCGGAGAGGGAAAGGGAGGTGAACAGCCGAAATCCTATCCGCAGACGCCGCCCAGGAAGGAGGAGACGAGAGTACGCTCGAAACTTCCCTACCTAGTACGACTCGAGTGACGAGCTAGGGGAAGCCCGTCACCCAGTAAGAGATGGCGAGGGTGCGTTCCGTTTTCCGCGCTTAAACAGAGGCCAGGCAAGTAGAGGAGGCGTCGAGCCAATCACCACCGGGGCGTGTTGACGAATACATCCAGTGGCCCCCCGCCTCGGTGGACAGTGAAGCTGAGGGAAACAGAGGGGTTTAGTGGGTATGCTCCCAATCTCTTCCCTGTAAGGGGACGGTTAAGGAGGAGTCCCACATACCCATCGCGTCTTTCCCCAAGGCACGGTGGTATGCATAACTGCATTCCCCTCTTAAAAAAAAAAAAAAGGTTATATAAACAAAGTAACATAGGCTATAATGTTTAGTTCCACACGGACGAAGTCGCGAACAACAGCTAGTAAGATATAGTTCAGTTATGGTGAAGGAAAACATTCTGCATATATCAGCGAAATTCAAAGATATGTGTGAAGTTGACTACGGCCTAGTCATCCTTTAGGATAGGCTCCGAGCACCTCATTGGAAACTTATAGTGAACTGGTGATGATGATGACTGCTTAGTTAATAATTGCACTGCTTTCGTATAGTAGCGACATCTAGCGAGTGTATCGTGTTTGCAGATGGCGTCGCGCATGCTGCATACCGCACATAGTGACGTTCGAGGTGATCTTCACTTGCCTGCTGGTGGGCCTGTGCGTGCTCGTCATGTTCCTCACGGAGACCGGCGCGGATCAGCAGTAAGCGATATTCTAACATTACGAATAAATATCATTAAATAGAATAAATCGAAGGATGACTCATCAACATGATCTCATCCTTATTCTACTCCAGTAGGGTCGGAGTATCAGGTTTTTGTCCTCCACGTTAATATATCCTCCGCCATCTCAGTCGTCACACCCCTATTTACTATATCACATTTCACTCAATCTATCCATTTCTTCTTAGGTCCAAACAGCGATAAAAAAAGACTACAAATAGAAAATATGCAAAAAAGGCTTACTTGGTGTTCATTGACTACTGTAAAGTATTGTGTAAGGTCTTTAGTGGTCATTGAATAAGTTATTTATATGCAATGTATACGATACATTGCATATGGACGATGGGTATGGTGTGTGCGGGGTGTGCGGGGGGTGCGCGGCGGCTCAGTGAGAGTGGGCCGTCGCGGATGAGGCGGCGTGACATCCAGCAGGGCATGGTGGTGGCTGCGTGCGCGCTGGCCGGCGCCGCGCTGCTCGCCAACCTGTACACGGCGGGCCGCGCGCTCGCCGCGCTCGTGCTGCCCCCGCGCACCCGCCTGCTGCGTGCTCTGCGCCGCGACCAACACGCGCTCGCGCTGCGCCCAGAAGTCCAGGCCCTCACTGACATGGTGCGTAACATACAACCTTATATTTCTTTCAAGGGAAACATAATTACGATGTGGACCCATCGGACCTATCATAATGTGCATATCACACAAGGTGGAGCCATTGGACCAATCACAATGTGCATATCACACAAGGTAGAGCCATTGGACCAATCATAGTGTGCATATCACACAAGGTGGACCATTGGACCAATCGATCCAAAGCGAATATAGGCGTGTTTGCTGTTCGGGCGATAGGTCTGCCAATAAGACAAATATCCCTACGACATTGATTATGGTGTGCAGGTGTCGTGCCTCGACGCGTTCACGGGGCAGCAGACGCGGCTGGTGGTGGTGGTGGACGCGCTGGACAGCTGCGAGCAGGAGAAGGTGCTGGCGCTGCTCAACTCCGTGCACGCGCTCTGTGCGCACCCTAACAGCCCCTTTATCCTGCTGCTCGCCATCGACCCTCACATCATCAGCAAGGTACGCATATAAAAAATCGCTTGTAGATGGAATAATTGATTTTTAAAACATACTTTGGGTTTTCTCTGTTTAAAACTTATTATTTTTATTAATTATATATTTTTTAGAAATTATAATTATTGCTATACATATTAACTAAGCAAATTAAGGTTAATTGTGTGTGCAGTTTGCTTGGACTGAGGTTAGTCCTTCGTAGTGTTTGTGTTGGTTCTCGGTGTCGTTTCTTGTAACATTATTATGTGTTTGCATGTTTTTTTAATTCTTTTGAAATCTTTAAGTACCAAAGAAGAACAAATAAAGATTTATTTAAATCGAAATCTGTGTTGGTAGATTTTACTTTTGTCTACCTTCTTTTTTGACAGTATTACCTTCCTAATGTAAATATTTGTACAGACCTTGTTTAAACTAGTAAAATGTTCGTAAATCTACAATTTTACGTCTTTCTTGAACACATGTTTACGTTACCCACCAGGCTGTGGAAATAAACAGCAAGCGAGCGTTCTCCGAGAGCAATATCGGTGGTTGGGACTACTTGCGCAACATGGTGCAGCTGCCCTTCTACCTGCAGAACTCTGCGCTGCGCCGCGTCAACGTCGCGCAGCAGACCGCCGCCAAGCGCGCGCAGGCCGCCGCCGCCGATGACTTCTCTACATCCTTGCAGAGATCTGTTAGTGATATTGCTATTGGATATAGCTACATTACTATTCGAATGTTCTACACATTATAAATAAATAAAATTAATAAAAAATAAAATTAATCTATGCAGTGGATAGTCAGTAGATGTCATAAAGCATTTGGAAAATATTAAACAAGCATGTTAATTTCATTCTAGTATAATTTTAAATTGTGTCTTATCGATTTTGTATTTTCGATTTGTCTCAATCCCAGAAGATTTATTAGTATCATGTATTTGTTTTTAAATTGATGCATTGTATAGGTGTCGGCGCGGCGGCTATCATCGACGTCGGAGTTGATGTCTAGCCAGGAGCGTATCAAGGGTCAGACGGGGGCGGGGCCGACGGCCAAGGAGAGCGCGCGCGCGCGGAGGCTCCGCCCCTCGGAGTCACTGGCGTCCTCGGTGGCGTCGGGGCTGCACCGCGCGCCCGCCGCGGACCTCGGCCGCGTGCTGCTCACTGACGACTACTTCAGCGACGTCAACCCGCGCAGCATGCGCAGGCTGCAGAACGTCCTCTACATCACTGGTAAGTGCACGCATAAGCATACGCACACATGCAAACACGCATAATACACTTTTTTAATTTTATACTTAATTTGGTACAATCTGGAATAAAAAAATATAGCCTATGTTACTCAGTATGTTTGAAATCGGCGTATTTTTTCTGTTATTTCAATACATAAAAAATACAAATCTTTCCTTGTTTTAATATTAGTATAGATATTTTCTTAACCCTTAAATGCATGATTTTTGTTTTATGTTTAAAAAAATATATTCGTGTAATAGACATATATAGACTGTCTAGGAAATGTCTGTATTACTGTTTAGTATGTTGTTTTAAAACAACATTGTGCATTTAAGGGTTAATGCTTTTTTTTGCTTAGCTCAGTAAAAATAAAATGTTAATTTTTTTGTATGGATAGGACGGCTACTGAAGGCATTTCAAATTGAGTTTACGTGGAGCCAGCTGGCGTCCTGGGTGAACCTGACGGAGCAGTGGCCATACCGCACCTCCTGGATCATCTACCACCACGAGACCTTCGAGGAGCACATAGATGACTCCACGCCACTTAAGCATATATTTGAAAAGTAAGACCTTGATCACAAATACTTTATGTCATAGCAATACCTTTTTAAGAGTTTTTTTACTATTTCATTGTGTACTAATTTTTAACGTTTTTTTTTTTTCAATTACATTTTTAATGTTTTTTTTTATCTCCATGTCACATATCGGAGATATAATACGTACAGTTTTATATATGGAATTATCCATTTTAACCCTTAGTAGCCTGATTTACGAAAGTGTTTTTTTTTATTAATACTGTATTTGCTTGAGGGTCAACATGAAGGGAAAAATAGATAGGAAAAGTAAAAAAAAATAGCAATGTCAACATTCGGTTTAAAAGATTGGTATCAAAATTTTAAGGGTTAAAATATGTGTATGTAGGGTGAAGCCTGTACTGAGCAGCGCGCACGAGGCGGGCACGCTGACGGAGCTGGACCGCGACGAGCGCAAGCTGGAGGTCTTCCTCGGCTTCCACCGCAGCACGCTCACCGCCGCAGACCTCAAGATCTTCCTGCCCTTCACCATCAACCTCGACCCTTACATCAAGAAGGTCATCAAAGGTCACTAACATGACTATTAGCTATGACCAGGAACATCTGCGTAGAATTTAAAAAATAAATTGGTTTCTGTATTTGCAGAGGAACAGCTACAGATGGGCGCGGAGGACGAGGTGATGCCGACTGCGCCCTGGGCTCAGCAGCATGTACGACAACCACATTCCAAACTGTTGCCCGGCAAAAAGGTAACATTAATATAAAAAATAAACTTTAAAGACACGCTCAGGTTTAAAGATTGTAGAAATATAGGAATGAACTATGTATATAGCATCAGAAAATGTCTTCTGTGAGCGGTGTGGGCGCGGGGGGCATGGCGCCGCCCCTGTGGGTGGGCTGGGCCAACACGCACTACACGCAGCTGCCGCAGGGACCGCACATGCCGCAGATGCCGAACATGCCGCAGATGCCCAACATACCGCAAATGCCGAACATGCACATGATGCCGCCGCTGGCGCCGAACCCGATTGTATTGCTCAAAACTGCCTTCCCCAATTTGGTATGTATTAGTTTTATAACTACAATAAATATTTATGGCTTAAGATTTTAAAGCCGTGACATTGAAATTTAAAAAAAAAATCATTTTATATTAATTTAGTATTGAACTATTTTTGTTGCTGCAAAAGATCGATAAGACTTCTTTTCTGTCCTTTTTGACGATAGCATCTCTCTATTTAATTACTACAGAATACCTACGCGTATTGTAAATAATTATCTTATTGATATAAATGAGAAAATATAGGTAGATGGATGTTTGAAGTTATCTCAGGAATGGCTGAACGGATTTCGATGAAATCCACAAATCATAGTTTGGAAGAATACATAGGCCTACTTATCATAGCGTACTTGGACGCGGGCGAAATCTAATTCGTCGTAACTGTCGTGTATCTATCGGTGACGGTACCGACTAGTTTCGAACTCTTCGGGAGTCCATAATCAGGGCGCGTGCTTATTTTTTGGTGGTCGCGGTCGCGGCGCGTCTCGCACTGGCCGTTTTAAATAAATAAATTATAATAATGTGTCACAAAAGTTTTAACAATGTAATCGTCGTAAATGGCACAGAGTGAAGAACAAATAGGCTACTTACTATAGCGTAGAGTCAGATAGTTCAGTATAAGTGGTACAGGGCGATGTTTCGTCGCTCCGGCTGTCGTCGCTGAGCGTGGAGCTGGCGTGCGGCGCGGTGCGCGCGGCGCTGGGCGGGGCGGGCGCGCTCGCCGCCGCCGCGCTGCAGCGCCACCACGTCTGCGGCCTGGTGCTCGCCGCGTGCCGCCTCGATGAACTTAAACCGGTAACTTATATCTTTGAATAATGTCTAACATGTATTATACACATTTTGTAAAAAAAAAGTTAGAAAAATAGGTGTTGCCAACGTCAAAAATAGCAAGGATGCATAAGCAACAGTAGCAGGGTAGAAAAAGAAAATATAAAAAAAATATTACACTTTAAAATTAATTGCCAAGCTTCAAAACATACCAAAATATAATCAGTCCAATATTAAAATCTTTGTCTTTAAAAATATGTTTTTATCAATTATTTTATGTTTTGTTCCCAGTTGTTAGATTTACCGTTCGGTGACTGGGAGTTGTTCAAAATGCTGATCTTGAACTTGCGCGAGCTGGAAGCCGGGATGCCGCTCAACGCGCCCGCCGTCGCAGGTGACTGTGACAAACAAACTTTATGACGGCTCCGGAAATTAATTACTTCATGCATGCATCAGGCATTTGAATTATCTTTTTTTTCATGGTAGATAGGTGCTTGAAATAAAGCAAAAAACTGAAGTTTTCTTTTTGGCCCTTGGCTTTGGAGCCCCTTAAGGATGGCGCCCGTGTGCTTTGCATACCTTGCATATATGGTAGCGGGGGCCCTGATCAGTGGAACGTAAACTAGGCAGGGTCATGCACTCGTTGTGCGAGCCGTCGTAAAGTTTGAATCATATTATACAATGTTTTTTACTTTACCAAATCCTTAAATGCAATTTTTATCTTATTTAGTGATCCCAGAAAAGTCTACGGAAACAGAAACTGATTCGGTGAAACCTCGTCTAGAACATCAACGCAGTCGCCCGTCTAATGTTGAAAAACAGGTAATTTATATGAATGTTGTGTTAATTGTAGAATAAATAAAAATAACCTATGTTTTTATTAGTAAATCTCTGTTTTTAAATTAAATAGTGACACTTATTCCGTTTTGCAGCTTTATACGGAATATCAGGTGATTATAAAGTAGTTTGATTTCTATTCAAAAACAGAGTTCAGTCGCACATCGCACGACCAATGTTTACATACTGCACTTTGAATATCACTGAAAATAAATTCCACATTTCGTTTAGTTATGACATCACACTACAGTGTGACGAATGTTTGAATGAGAGGTTTTTTGTCCCTTTCGTACAAATTTTTATTTTAAACACATTGTTTAAAATTCTATTCGCTCTACAAAATAAATGTCTCCGTAGCATAAAAAAAGGTTTCATCAGTTGTTGCAGCATGCTTTTTTCCTTACATAGGATGTAATTTAATGTGGAATTAAATATCACTGATGAATTTTTATATCACATGAGACAATGCTCCGCAACTCAGCGTCAGCGCCGCAATGACTGCGCGCGTTGAGAGATGACACTACGTATCAGTATATTGGTAGAGGATGTTGTGTATTGACATGGTGGTGTCGCAGGTGACGCTGGAGGAGCAGATGATCTGCGGCGCGCTGCAGACGCTGGACGAGGAGGCGCCGGAGGAGGCGCCGGCGCCCGCGCCAGGTGAGCCCTCGCCCCATCGCGAGCACGTCATCAACGTCGCCGACGATGTCTTCCTCTGAACTGACTATTTACCGATTAGGGATGCACTATTAAAATTAAAACCATATAACTAAAGAGAAATAACTTGGTATCTCTTTTCATTTTTTTTTCATAAAAAAAATCATTGCAATTTATTAACTTACTCAGTTTCAGTCACTCCGGAAATCGATTTACAGTCAAATAAAAATAAACGAAGAGACTAAATCGTTTTCGCTCCTAGAATCCAACTCGTAATTATTTTTTTTACTAATTAATAAATTATTTTTTGTAAATAATATGAATAAGTTTACTTGAGTGTACACAAAATTATAAGACCACACGATATTTTATTGAATGAAATCATAAAGTGCATCCCTAATAAGTCCAATGATAAGATACATTATCACTGTGAGTTTCCATTGTTGAAGCACGTGTTCCGACAGTGGAACCTTACTGTTACGTTGTAGGAATATATTTGGCTATGTTTATGCATTAAAGTTATTCGAAAAGCCGAAAGTTTTCGATCTCCTCGTCTATTAATTTGACATTTTTAGGATTATTCAAAATAATTGCCATTATCATTTTTTTTTAATACTGAAGCATGTTTTGCTTTATATAGTTTTTATATACTTAATTTGCTTTTAATAATGTTATTAAATTTAATTATACACAACAATAATGTTGCAATGTAATAGAAGTACTTATGACTTAAAAGAATATGTGATATTGTGCAAAATATTAGTTAAATTAAATTATCGAAGTTTTGTTGTGTGGAGGACAAGTCAGAGAAGGAATTTTTCGCTTTTAAATAACAGCACAAACAGCATTTTGTCCGCAGTCGGCTTTGCCTTCGCACGCAATAATCATTTGCTTTATTTCTTACATTAGATATACGAGAGTGTAGTTAAAGTTTTGTATTCACAGTAGTTTGCTAATGAAGTGCTCGAGCGCTGTAACATCTAACACTGTTTGGTAAATTGCCTAAATCACTTTTTTCCATAAGCACTTACTACATTAGATTGTATAATGTCATAATTTTAACTAAATATATTTTTGTGAAATATCAAAAACTGCTGCATTAAAATGCTAAAGTACTTATTGTCATTAGAGTTGTGCCATATTCATGAAAACAATGTATCTCCATAGATTATATTTATTTAGTTAATTGTAGTGAAATTGTGATTTACATTTTGTAGCATTCCTAAACATGTTTAGATAAATATCTAGTGGCCTTTTTTATTTTGGCTGTGCCTTTTCCTATGGTTGTGAGAAATGCACACAACCAGTAAACCGCAAGTAGAAATTTCTTCGTGCCAACGATCATTTATTAGAAAGTTCTGTAGATAAAAATATTAAAAAATGTAGGGTAAATATTATAGTCTAAGAGCCGGCTCCTCCTAAATCTTCGTTATGGTATTAAACCAGAAAGAAACCCATAAGTAAATTATTGCCTGAAGTTTTATTAAGGAAAACTGTACGTAAAATATGTAACGAGCCGAGTTTTTTTGCAAGCAGGCTGGGACTAGTTACTATCAAAAGTGCGCGGAGTTGAAGGACGAGATTTCCAAAGTTAGCCTAAATATCATATAAAAATGTTGAGGTTTATACTTTAACGAAAGTATTAGAACGTTACTTTTAGGTGTGTGGGGGACGTCGGCTCTTGATCCAATATGTTAATTCAACGTAGGTACTTAAAAGTCTTCAAAGTTAAGCCTGAAAATAATTGTAAAAGACATTGCTAGAGTATAAGTTCAGATGCCCAAGACGAGAATAGATATTTTACAACAATATTTAATGTTGTTTGTTACGAGTGTTGTGGAATAGAATAAATGTATTACGTCGGTAGTTGTTAAGTTCCAATCTAGAATTTTGAAATGTGAAACGTTTACATATCATATCTACACGTTCCCTTAGCCGTAGAAAACATTAAAAGTCGATATCATTCCAAATATATTGGTCAGTGGTGCCGAATAAAATTATACAAACGACAGCTTGAAGTTTTATTTTAGTTCCACTTGTAGCAAACCGCCGCCTCGCCGCACCCCGCTCGAAGTATTAACCGAGACGCACCTCCGACGAATTGACTTGCACGATCTTCGAGCTGATACAGAAGGTCGTTTCTTACAGAGGAGGGCAGCGAGATGCAGGTGCGGCTGGCGCGCAGCGGCGCCTCCTGGGCGGGCGGGCTCAGCGCCGGCGGCTCCCCGCGCGCCCTGCGTCGCGACCCCTCCATCCTCAAGGGCGGCAGCTTCCGCACGCGCC
>QDHC01000594.1:109756-148234 GCA_013186455.1 Papilio dardanus tibullus | reverse complement strand
CTGCGACAGCGCGCCGCCCACCGCGCGGGACGTGGTGGCCACCGCGCGGCCCGTGGTGGCCACCGCCGCCGTCACCTTGCGCCCACCCTCCGTTGTTGACATGGTGCTAGAATATACATACAAATTAAACTACGCATATGGCCCTTAAAATATCCTTTTCCTATGTGAGCCTTACATGAGAGTCTGCACATAGTGTGGCATGGCTGTAGGGTGTGAGCGAAGCATTCGAAAATGGCATAGCATTATAATGAGCACAATTGAAATGCTGACTTACTGTGCAAACTTCAATTTCATATCTGCCACTGACAGCTGGCCCGAGAAGGGATGCATGGGCAGAAGATTTATAAAATTCTGGATATCGCCTTCGTTGGTTGTCTTCAGCCACTTCTGATACGCCGGCGTACACTTTACGGCATTCATAAATTGAGCATTATAAGAATCGAATTCCCTGCTACCTTCTGCAATAAATAATAAACTGTATTTAAGAATATGAAGACAATATTTTAGTATCTTACGAATGGTGGAAACATGGTTATTACTTTACCTGGTAAAAGGGAAGTTCTTAAAAGATAAATTAAGTAACTGGCGAACTGGTCCCGTATCCAGGCGTCGCCCTGCGCGGCGGCGTGGCGCACCACGTGGTCGGCGAAGCGCAGGTCCTCCGTGCCGAGCGCCAGCTGGCGGCGCAGCGCCGCGTCCGCCGTCTCTATGCGCATCTCGTTCACCTCCACCAGCACGTCGAACAGCTGCCGCTTCTGCTTGAACAGCACGTTGGACGCTCCCACCACGAATCCCTCCACCGCACTGTCCGATAACAAATCTAGGTACTGTAACGATAAATATGGCAGACAGAGGTATCCATCCTCGAACAACGGCAGCGGCAGGCCGCACTCGGCGTGGTCTATCTGCCCCGTCAGGTTGTACAAGCCGTCCACGCTCATATCGCGAGCCATGGTAGGACTCTGTTGAGCTTCAGTGATAGACTTGGGCTTGTATTTCTCTCCGATGCTGTGACATTTCTCCCTGCCCGCTGACAAATCTTGCCGATCCACGACGTCGCTGAGTAATGTTTCATCGAAACTCTGTCGACTTATTCTGTCCTTCTCCTCCAACATGTTACCAGTTTCTTTGGGCGACAACTCCTCATCGAGTTGTGTTGTACCATTTAAATAAGGTTCAGGAGTTACTAACGTGGTGTCTATTTCATCAATTTTACATTCTATGTCTGCAGGTATTGGAGATAAAGGCCTAGACAGTCTGGAACAAAAAAAATCGTAATATTATGATATTATTTTAATGAAAGCGTAGAGAATGGGCGTTATAGTATACCTGGAAACGAACAAACATCTTTAAATTTCAATATTTTTCAAACTTTTAAAACTTATGATTTATTTTAGCTCATTTTTAAATGACTTACGTAACATTAGCGGCAAGGGATAGTCCGCTCTCCAGGCAATGCGGCATCAAGGACACCAGAGTCAAGAGTGCAGCGGACAGTGTGCCCGCTGGCGAGCCGTAGATAAGTACTTTACGTCTCAGTAGCATCAATTTGAACAATAACAATGCTTTATGTTTCCAACTTTCTACTAATTTCTGAACCGATAAGCCTGAAAGAGTACAGATTTTTTAATTATAGTAGAAATATGTTTTATGCATGTTAAGTTTTTAATGTAGTGTGTAATTTTTTTACGATATGTGAAAAGAATATGAAGATGGACAAAGCCGGCTGTGATAGTAGTGTACATGTGACAAGTTGAAAAGCTAGTAGGAAGCAGATAACTGCTATCTCCAACATAATAGGATTAAATGACATGAAACCTTATTTTAAAAGCCATGGAGCAGATATTTATAGAACACTTACAACCTAACCATATCTTTATTGAACAAGTTTTTAAAAATAATCAGAGATTGTATTATCATTCAAATTTAATTAACTCTATAGCATTATATCATCCAGATAATCTATATAAATAAAAAATTATGTTTGTATGTTGGTATCATTGAAATTATGCTAGAGTATTCTTTATAATAAACTTAAAAAAAGACAAATAAATCAATAATTAATGATATATATAGTTCAACAATCATTACTGATAGAAAAAAATATGTGAATGTATAGATTGTATAACAAAATAACATTTTATCATTAATACATAAATAAAAAGCAGATGAGGAAAATATATTTCAAACAAGCATACCTTCTAGAGTTTGATCAATCTGCACCGGGCAACTGTTCAAATGATTGTAGGCATCTTCGAGGAGTTTAGTTTGTGAGAAGTCACCCTGGAGGAACCAAGCTCTCACGACAAGCTCCATTTTAACAGCTAGCCGACCAAAGAGAGGTGCACGGCACACTACGCATACACTCTTCTGAACTGAACTTCGAGTCATATCTTCCGTTTTCTGAACAACTTCCTGTTTTTAATTACGGAAAATAAAATTAGTTAAGTTCTAGGCTATCTAGATGTCTTTTATTTCACTAACTAGTATGTTGTATTCATTAAAATGATTTCATCCAATATGCAATACAAATTTTGGGTCATATTTGACTTTCCCCAAAGAACCTCTTGCAGCAAAATTAATTAAACTTAAGTCATTTTAAGCTAACAAACAGCATATCCAACAAGAAATATTCACATTACCTATATGTAATATGTGAGTAAGATATAGTGTTAATTTTTTAAACCTTTTTTCTGTTTGAGAGAGACAGTTTGCTTAGTTTGCTTTGCCATTTACAACAGTCTTAAATAGTTAATGTTTTTGAATATGGAATAAACCCAAGTACAGTCAAAGAAGTGAGACCTGGATAAGATACCTCTACAAGTGAAGTCATTCTCTAGTCCCGATGAGCTACCTCCGCAAGCATTAAACTCGAATTAAAGAGAAGCATCTATAAGCGAGCAAATATCGTGGTCCCTTGTACTCTCGTCTTATCAATGTTCGGCTGTATTATCAAACAATTATATCAATGACTGACCTCTACAGGAATTTGTCGAAAGCATGATATGCCATAAACAGTATGGGCAGGCTCTGAGAGGCCGGGTAAATTGAAGAATATTGTGTCGGAAAGATAGTTATGAGATCCATCTGGCAATGCTAACGCCGGCAAATGGCGCCAGGGTGCAGGCAGCTCGCATGGTTTCCCAGGTATCAGCTCGGGGTAACAATGTTCAACCTAAAACACCTACTGGTTTAATTGAAATGTTAACACTCAAAGGCAGGATCCCTTTTCAAGAATTCGGTAAAGCCATAAAGTACATAATTTTGATTTTAGATTTTACAAAAACAAATGGTAAATAAAGGTCTATATCCAGCAGTGAGCAGAAAAAGGCTGATGATGATGATTGTTGATGAAATGGTAAATAAATAATACACATGTATTCAAATTCATGTAAAAAATATTCACATTTGAGAATAAAAACATATTAAAATACATATTTTTAAATTACACGGCTACAAACATCTCACAAATGCAGATATGTAAATACCTATTCTATATTAAATTGAGAATATTATTGTGTATAGTTTTATACTTAGATATTGGTAAAAATATTATAATCGATTAAAGTTATGACGCCTACATATCTACATACCTGGCAGCCTCTTTTGTGGTGAAATCCCACTACTATAATATTTAATACAGGATCATTAATAAAAGGCATTTTACTTATTTATCTTGATAATTTCAGAGATTATACCAAACATTTTATATTTTTTTTATACTGAAAATTATTAAAATATTAACGAAAAGCGTTCATAACATGGCATTAGCAAAGAGTAATTTACTCAGAGCAGTCATGTCAACATTTCAGAATTTTCTAACACAGATAAAAAATTTATTAAAAGTTATATACTCTTTGCTATAACTGGATTTATTTAGCACTGATCTGTATTTTTAATCGATAGGCCGCGCAAAAAAAGAAAGGTATAGAAATGGCTTTATCGTATACAGCAGAGGGACAAAAATGCTTTAGCTACATCATAGCTATGTTATATGTGCAACACATTACGGTTTTAAACCAAAAATATCATGTCTTAAGCCTTTGCCTGGGACGTATGAAGAATTAGTTCACTAAAAAAAAAGCTTAGAGCGCCATAATACTCTATGATCCGGCACATTTGTTTAGGTCTAGACCTAAAAAACGCTTTATTCCGAAACGAGAATCAGCGTTATTACTGTTGTACTTCCTACGTTTGGTACTGGTACATTGATACAATTTATTCCAAAATACAGAACATCCTTGTTCCTAGTACTTCCTAAGATACATAATTTGGTGCAATGAGACCCCTGGTCTATCTTATTTTGTTCCAAGTGTTCTCCAGAGTCGTATAATCGACGACCAATTGGTCCTCGTTTATCGCAGTACTTTATACATTTTTTTGGAATAAGGGGGAATCAAACAATATGGCATACGGAGAGAATGACTAAAGATCTATGTCACTGTCTTTGTGACGTTACTTATATTTGGTATAAACGTAGAAAGAGAAAGATAAAGAACTGGCAATAGTGATACGGCTGAGGGACTAAAAATGCCTTAGACTACGTCATACGTATGTTGCAAGTGAATCACTTTACGGTTTTAAACCAATAATATCACGTCTTAAGCCTTTGCCTGGGACGTATGAAAAATTAGTTCACCGAAAATGCACTTGAAGCGCCACAATACTATGTACGTCACATTTGTTTGGGTCTTATTTATGGACCCAAACAAACCAAATGGTATGCGGAGAAAGGGACCAAAGATATATGTCACTGTCCCTGCCATGTTACGTTATTTCTTAGACAAAGAAGACTATAGACCGCTGGATATACTTGTCTCATTCGCACAAGAAAAAAGAAGGTCTTATTCCTATATAATGTAAAAGAACGAGAGAGAATGACACTATCTTCTGTTCCGCGCCGCGTGCCGGTTTTTTTCAAGTTCAGCATTTTGGTGTGCTAAACAGTTTTGACATATCTTTTTCTGTCAACGAACGTATAAGCGTAAATTACCATTTTTTAAATTTTTAATTTCCATAAAAGTGAACAATTCTTTTTGAAAACTAGTTGTGAACAATCAGCGCATATTTTACGTTAACATGGTGCGTTGTAGTATTTTTAGTAAAAGTGATACTGAAAGAAAAATACCGGACTTGTCCTTTCATACGTAAGTATACCACTTTAATGGCTTTCAAAATACTTTTTCTTTAACGATTGAGTATGTCCAACACAAATAGATACATAAAGTTTAAATGTAACGATAAATAAGCCGAAACAATCAAATAAATCATTCATAACCTATAACTTGACGTTTGTTCAGTAATACCAGCATGTCCATTTTGAATGTCCCATTATTGTGGGAGTTACATTTTATGTGTAGGTACTTGGAATTGCTAAATAGAAAAATAATTAAATTACACGTCTCGCTTTTCAGGATAACGGCGTTTTACGTGGAAAATGGATTGAAGCAACTGGACCGACCAATTGGACTGCAAAGATCATCTAGGATTTGTAGCCGACATTCTGAACAAAATTTGTTATTTAAAAAAAAAGAAAGTAACTATTTCGACTGCTGTACCGACAATGGTATACAATACACATACTATTTTTATAACTGTTTTTGTTATTTCAATAACCTGGGCAATACTGGAGTTAAATTGATCTTACAGTGGGCAACCTAAAAATGTATGTACCTAAATGTTTTGTCCCTTTCGGTGACACGCTGGCCAGCGGTCTTATATATTTCTGTTTCACCCCGCGTGCCGGTTTTTTATATGGCAGAGCTTTACTATGCCAAAAATGACATTTTTGTCAGCGGTTTATTACCATTTTTTTAATATAAAAGTTAACAATTCTTATTGTAAACAAATTGTGAATTATTAGTGCAATGCAAATAAACATATTAATCTTAGACTATTAATATATAAGACCGCTGGCCAGCGTGTCACAGAAAGGGACAAAACATCTAGGTACATACATTTTTAGGGTTGCCCACTGTAAGATCAATTTTACCCCAGAATTGCCCAAGATATATTAATACAATTAAAATATTGTCAACGAATTTCCCCGAATATCTGTCCTTGACCTTATAACAGTGGAAAGACCTTAGATTCCGTGCGATAATTTAAAAACTCGTCCAGTTTGCACGTAAGTTGTAAGGCAGCGACTGCCTTAAGCCTTGCACGCACCAGGATAATATTTTAGTCGAGTAGCAAATATTCGAACATAGAATTTACTAATCTACTCTACTAAAATGTTGCTGTTCGGAGATGTTTAGTTTAGTATATCGTTGTCGGTACAGCAGTGGAAATACTTTCTTTTTTTTAAATATCAAATTTTGTTCAAAATGTCGGCTACAAATACTAGATGATTTCTTTGCATTCCAATTGGTTCGTCCAGTTGCTTTAATCCATTTTCCACGGAAAAAGGCCTTATCCAGAAAAACGAGACGTGTAATTTAAGTACTTTCTATTTAACAATTCCAAGTACCTACACATAAAATGTAACTCTCACAATAATGGGACATTAAAAATGGATAAGCTGACAATACTGAACAAACGTCAATTTATAGGTTATGAATGATTTATTTTATTGTTTCGGCTTATTTATCGATACATTTAAACTTTATATGAATCTATATACATTGGACATACTCAATCGTCGAAGAAAAAGTATTTTGACAACCATTAAAGTGGTATATTTACGTATGAAAGGACAAGTCCGGTATTTTTCTTTCACTATCACTTTTACACCCCAAAACACTTCAACGCACCATGTTAACGTGAAATAACAATGCGCTACTTGTTTCTAACTGGTAAACAAAAAGAATTGTTTACTTTCAAAACTGTTTCGCATACCGAAATGCTGATCTTGAAAAAAACCGGCACGCGGCGCGGAACAGAAGATAGTGTCTTTCTCTCTCGTTCTTTTACATTATATAGGAATAAGACCTTCTTTTTTCTTGTGTGAATGAGACAAGTATATCCAGCGGTCTATAGTCTTTTTTGTCTAAGATATTAATAGTCTAGGGGATGACGAATGACATATATCTTTGATCCCTTTCTTCGTATGCGATGTTTTTGTCTGGGTCCGGTTTCTGGAACTTTTTCATATCTCCTTTTTTATCTACGTATTGAGTATATTATTAGGTACTCAGATTTAGGCATTTACCAAACTTATTAAAACTGCCCTTGTCATAATGCCTACATCAAAATAAAATGGTCAGGTAAACTCACTGGATAATCTAAGTAGCATTAAAGTAGGAATGAAAAAGCTGCAATTTCAAATCTCCTATCTATTCTATTTGCGATATCTTTATTACGTCATTCATTCATTTTGAACGTGTCGTATCTCATCTGTGGTTTGTGCTTGCAAATATCATGAATTGCGAACGATTAAAAAAATTGTGTTGTTGTTGTTGTGTTTGGAATAAATTGATATGATTTTTCACCAAAATATATCGAAAATTAAATTCAGTGTTGGATACAGTTTAGAAATTTAATTCTTCTATTATTAATTTTTGAGTCCAAAATGACTTCCTAAACTAAGTTACTTGTGTACTTTTAAATACTTTAATATTTCGTCGCCATTTTCGCACCTATTGTCGGAAAACTTTTAGTTTTTGCGTTTTATATTATTAAGTAAAATTATGTAATTAACGTCATTGTATTAATAGTGATTGAAAATTAAAGTGGTAAAAACTTACTTCGACTAGTGTTTATCGGTTGTTTCCTTCGACAGTGCTTCCTAATAAAGGTTAGTTTTTTTTTGTTTCTTTTTAAAATTACTATATAATACTATCATTAAGAATTGTGCTTTATCTGCAAATATAATTAAAATCGTTTATTATATTTATAGTTTATGCGGTACAACTATGTAAAAAGGTGGATAGATTTTATAGATCAAAAGTCTACATTTCATATCGTTTATGGTAATTTTGCTCCCATCTCGAAGTTTTACATTTTATATATTTTAGCTCTAACTTTTTTCTTTGGAGAATATACTATTCTTGTGCAGTTCAGCAGTAAAGTATCCCATCCAGCCATTATTAAATTGATTGAAACTTATTTCGACTTATAATGTATTTGTTAATCCTCATTTTAAACACATTTTTTCAAATTGTTAAGGAATATAGAGATTTATTCTAAATGTATTCTTGAAGGCTTAACAACTTTTAATTGCAACAATAACATTAGCAAGCAGATTGTGTGCTATGAATAACATTACCTACATTGAGTCTGTGAGACATCTGAAATACATCATCTTTTATACAAACATTTATACTGAATATCGAGGGATTCAGGAACTACATCTTCTTTGACATATGTTTCCTTCGTTGCAATATTAAATATAGGCATCTAAAAACAACATTTTGTTACAATTTCATATTTTTGTCATTGTCATGTTATTACAAACTTATGTCTTTGTATCTACGGATCCAAAAGCTACATTACATGTCTGCTGTGTTACCTATTGCTATCGGCCCAATCAATTTTACAAAGTGACATATTCCATTCATATTCTTATACAGAGTTGCATAAACAGTACATAGAGAGAAATGATGATTATTACTTCTTTGAATTGACTTTTATATGCTGAGCCAGGTGTGTTACTAAATAGTTGTTTTAATATATTTTATGAGTGTTGTACATTTTTTTCTCAATATTATACATGGCTAACATTAAACTTGAACCAAAGGCTACAGGTGTACTTCACATAACTTTATTCAAGGGCACCAACTTATCCCTTTACAATATAAAATATAGTTTTGTTTTTGCATTGCAGGATTCGATGGGGAACGCCTTAGACCCATAGGCATGACTGAGAAGGTTTTATACCCAGGTGAGTGTGTAGTTTGGATACCATACATTATTATTTATACAACAGTAATTTAATAAAATGTGATTGCATTTTAAATTTCTTTATTGTCAATTTGTCAATATTTTTTTTTTCATGTATGTTACATGTGTGTATTATTATTAAGTGAGAAAAATAGTTTACGACGATAAATCGTTTATGACGGAAATAATTGCACTTTTTCTGTAGAATAATGATGCACAAAAAACAATCAAATTCTTCTCCGATATTTATAAAAATAATCGTAATTACTTTTTTTTAATCTGGTCACATTTTTGAAAAATATTACATTATCTTGATATCGCATTTAGAAATACAAGAGTAAAATGGGGAAGCAAGGAACATATCCGACCCCAAGTATAAGACTTCCGGCACACGTAACACGTGTACGAATTCTTGTCGCATGGAAAATAACACGAATGACGTGTTAAAAACATCAATGTTAATTAACTCATCTACTTGCTTAATCAGGATAAATGATAATCGTAATTCGCGTGTTGCTATTGTGTCCATTGGTACAAAAAATTATTCGTATTTTTTATTTTTCATTACATAATTACCAAACATATTTGTATTCTAAAAGTTTATTGAATATCCACGAAATACGATCAAAATATATTTTCTATTCTTCATAAGCTGTGTAGTCATGCATTATCTTTTGATGATAACTGTCTCTTATTTCCTTTCATCAATCGTTATTAACATTCAAATATTTAGCAAATTATAGACAAAATGTTTTTATTTCGCTTAAGATTATAATAAATCGTATTTTTGCACGCAATTTTTTTAACCTCATGTTTGTCACAATGGAAAGTTTATAAATATTTACAGTAGAATTCAATGCCTTTGTTGCAGTCAACATCTATTTATTATTTATTTTTAATTATGTAGATGCCTATGGATTAGGGCTGACGATTACGAACTCAAATGGGCATGTAATGCAACTTGCCATTCTGAAGAAAACGTAAGATTTTGGTGAAAAGTTACAACTACAAGGGGGGAACCCTTTACTGATGATGAAACTTTGACCCTCATGATGGTGTCTATTGTGAAGTTCTTGGAAGAATAAAAGAGATAATTGTATAATTCCTATTCAAAATAACCTGTCAAGGTTAAAGTTGTAAAACGTTTGATTTAATGCAGCGATGTCTGGATTAAACGCATAAACGGACTCGTTGTGGCGTAGTAAAAGCTAGACAAGATGTCGGCCAGTGCACGCGCTCGCACCTCATACCACTTAAAATGAACGAAATACTGTGGAACTTTCCATCAAATATAGATATGAAATAGGTTTTGTAATATTATGTTATATGTCTATGGTGATTTAGTTTTATGTGTTCCTAATAAGTGATAAGGGATTAAAGGTAAAAGTATAATCGCCCAGGTATGTGTGTTTCAGAAAGGCGTATTTTGTTCACACGGCTTTAGTTTGCATTGCAGCGCGGTGCATGTGCATGGGTTGACGCATCGCGCTCGAATCTTTACATAAGGTGCGGGGGGCGCGGGGTGTGAGCTAGGAGAGGGGGAGGGGCAGAGGGCGAGGAAGTATGTAAAGCGCGTACATAAGACGCGGATCGATGTCGGGACCGCCGACCGCACCTCACTATGTACACTTATTTTTATCGGACTCGAAAATGTCGAGTTGAATCGGAAACTAAACTAAACACGAAACGAAAGCGTGTTAAGCTAAGGTGAAAGTTATTTTTTTGTCGTAGTCTTACAATAAAATTTCTCTAATAAATGATTATTTTACAATGCATGCTGTAAAGTCGCGCAGTAATGAATGTCACAAAACAAACAATTTGATTGTGAGGGCAAGCCCGATAAAGTGACCGATGAACAAACAAAACCCCTCATTGGAAAACATCTATATCATCGATGTAGGGACACATGCGCGCACCCCTGTGTCCTTGACGCATCACGGTTGTCCATATTATCTTCCCCATTTTATACGCGATATATCTGCTGTGTTACGAACACTTTCCCAACTCAAACTACGTTGCATTATATTTGTTACGAAGACTGGGGTGTGCACAAGATGGCATTGAAAGTTTTTACCAACGAACATCAACGGTGACCTTCAATGATAAAAGAAATTATACACAAATACAATGTTACATCTCTACCTCGTTAACAGCTGCTAGACTTTTACATTCCATTTCCAAATATTTTACTGTTACATTTATAACACTATTTTGCTCAACAATGTTCACCTAAAAGTTTGCTATTTTCCAGCAATTAAATTGTGTTAAAAATCTACCTGTCTCAAAGACGCAAATTTGAGTTTGGACAAATCTGATGTTTCTAATGAAAATCAATGCAGATGTAATATTAGAAGGACAAATACATTAGTCCCTTTTCTAGCCGTTACTGTATACGATTCAAAACGTTGAGAATACAATTAGGTTAACCAAAACATGAGGTATCTACTCCGTCAAATGGAAGTAATGCGACGTGTTACATGCTAGTCAAGAGGATACAACAAATATCAATATAAATAGTTGATAATAGCAAAGCATAGTATGTCGGTGGCAATAGGGCCAGTGAACTGGGCTGGGCGGCGCGGCAGTGCGCGAGTGAAACCCGGCTCGCTCGAGGTCAACGTACTGTTCATTTCGCTGCATCCGTTGCAAATATTCCGACGAGCATCGCGCATCGTCGTTGCCCGTTGCCAGTTGCCACCGGCTCGCTGTGAATACGCTACTTTTCAATGCTTAGCCGACTGTTGAAAACTAGCCGCTGAGAAATCATGAAAGATACCGTCACTACAACTCCCAACACATCGTGCATCCTTCTTTGATATTTTTATTAAGTGAACTAGAGGGAGTATTTAAAATACTTTATTAACCTTCCAATTAATAAAATAATATATTCGCTTCCTTCCTTCTCAAATACATAATTTGACATTATGTATTGTTTTGATATGTACAAGAAAATGCATCAGAACATTATCCCCCTACACACCAATTAAATATTGTTGAAATGTTTACATGTGTTTTCCTTTGCTGTTTCTATTACAAATCAACAACACTCACGTCAGCCTTCTAGAATTTAAAAATCATCCTTATTGTTGTATAAGTTAGTGGAAATAAATATAAAAAGGATAACTACTCGTGCGTCATTGGAGTGCAGAAAACTATTCATAATTGCTACGTCTGTTTTGTGATCAACAATTTCATACGTCCTTTTCTTTTAAAAATATTCTTTCGTTTTACAGAAGGGACAAAGCGTAATTTATAATTCTAGAATTTAATTATATGTAATTTGTTATGCTCACAAAAAATAAATGTAAAGGTACCGCGAAGTTTTGTGTTTTTTGCATGTTCGCTTTCGCAGGCTGTTCATGGCCATGATTTACGAAAATTTATCGAATCGTTTTCGTAACACGGTGACTTTTCATGTTGTGAAATACAACAATGGTAGATAGCCAAATAGATTGTGATGTTTATAAGTTGAGGGTATTAACACAACTTATAACTTGAATAATTATGAAGTTTTTATTTATGATACTTGCTATTTCAGCCTTGCAGGAGTCAACCGAGAGCAGCGCCTCTCTCATCGGACTAGACAAGTTAGACTATAATTTCAAATTTCCTTGCCGGGTTAAGATTTCCTTGATGACTGTCATCTTATCTAAAGGTCACAACGTCATCTTTTATCTTCCGTAAATAGGGACATAAATGAAATGAAAATAAAACAATTGTAACGTGGTTGTTGAAATTAATTCTCAATTTTTGCTTTAAAATTACGTTACTTATCTATTTAAGATAACTAATCATATTTTTAGAACAATAATTTGAAATGTTTTCTTACTTCAATGTTTACTAAACCAAACATTTGGTTTTATTAGTTCCCTCAACTGTTATTTACTTGATGTAGTCCTGATTAAGTGAAGGAAACGGTCATGATCGCGCAGCGGGAATTCGTATTCCTAAGCGGGTAACCGTAGGCGCTTATCGACCGCCGAAATCACCGAATCGCATTTCACCACTCAACCCTTTCCAGCGAGGCCTTCCACCCTCGCCTCACTTATTCACGAGCCACGCTAATGACGCCGCCGCGACGCCCGGCCCGCGCCCTACCGTCTCAACCCGGACAACTTGTCTTTACACACTAGTCACTACATATTTTATAATATGCCCTTGTTTATTGCCCTTTAGAATGTAATCATACACTAACCCAGCGAAGACTCATAGAAATGTCGAAACTGTCACATATGTTTGATGTTCACGATGTCACAGACTTCCTCATTCTTTATTTCAAATATGCAGCAAAGTGCAGTTAGATTCAAGCATTATTCAAATTTTGCAACACAACACTGCTAGGTAGCGCACAATCGATATCAGTTAACCTGGCTGATCTTTTGGCCCTTCCTTATTTATTTTTCTAAAATATTAACCAAGACCAGACATCAGACCAAGCGATCTAGGACGTAGTTACTGTATAAATAATAATCATTGCAGATAATAAATCAATGAATGACAATTTTTCGTTCGAATATTTAGTTTAAACGTTATAATAAAAGTCTGTCGTTGGCTTGGCAATGGTTCACAGCTTTTCGCCTGCGGGAACTGGTTTCGCGACGCGTTCCTGGACCCGCGGCGGGCAGCCTCTGTGAGACTGCGTCTTGCATACCTTACATACCTACTTACTCGTATATAACCGCACTTTATTTTTTATTAAACATCCGTATCCTTTTATGTACAGGCAGAATAGAATCTAAGTAACGTCAGAATTGGACACGATTTGACGCTTTAAATGTAAAGGAAAGAACAGAAATGTTTTAGTGTCGACAATCGACATCAGGGACAGGGGTAAGCCGGGTGTTTAGGGGTGCGGTCTGCGTGGGAGGGGGTTATATAGTGACGCGATCACGTGTACATTTTGCAGCCCGTATTGATCCCGCCGTCTTTTTCTTGTTGAATGCTACGGCCCTGCGTGATTTCCGCCAATTTGTGGCCCTTGGGAACCTAAAGCGCGCTGGAATTTATCCAACAAACAATATTGATCACACTGACCTTTACACTGGTAATTTATAGTTACAAATAAAATGATTACGATTATAATAGTGGTTTAGGAAACGAACCAGCAACAATTAGTAATTTTAAATAACGGAATAATTAATCTTATCCTGTACGAATTGACCGAAAGAAACCGGTTGCCTTCGGTGGTTCAGAAAAGTTCCTGCAGGAGTTCGATCGCTGATTACATGAATAACGCTTAATTAGGTATATTCTTATCAACTGCGTAAACGTGAAATAATACACTCAATTATTAATTTTTCTTTTCGGGTCGATAAAAGAAGCAGTCCCCGCTATCCAGTATTCCGTGGTAACTTACCAACTCATAAATATGGCGTGGGTGGCTCTCCTACACCGGATGCAATTTATGATGCATTTTTTGTTTGTACGTTAAGATTCAGAAAACACACAGGTTTTATACCAATCTTTTAAGGGCCTTTTGATAGATAAATAAATGGCGAAATTGTTCCATTATTCAATACTATGAAGTATGGTGTGCACGTCGTTAAGGATTAATATTGAATCTTGAAACCAAATATGGTGCGCTGCGCTGCTTAACAAACAATTACTGTCTCCCTCTATCTTTTTCATACCTGCTCATTGCTCATTGATGTTTCTCTTTAGTTCGTTCCAGTGCATTAGAAAAGCACGTGGCACTGTATTCGGCAGCTCTATAATAGAAATATTAAAAATAGCAACTGGGGAGTTTCTAATTTGTGCGTTGCGTTACGAACGCGAGGGAAGATGGATACTGATGCGCGCTGAATAATGCTATCCGCAGTGTTGTATAATGCGAGCCGGATCGACGGTGTCCCTCCGGCGGCCGTCCGCTGCGCTGCCGCTCTTGGGTGCGTGCCATCTCATTATTTTGTCACTTAACTTTATTTGTTTTGATAAATATGCCGATGGCCACACTTAGTATACCTGCATCTTTGTAACCAATCGCATATTTCCGATTCGTTGCCCCGTGTTTATATTTGTAAATAATATTGTAATCAATTGGTTTTGATGGCAGAACGTGAGATATCTTTATGAGATACTTTTTAAAGCGGGATGTAAATATTTCTTTGTGTCACCTGGCCAGTAGCACTTAGCGGAAATCGAAACTCGATCGTACAAGGTCGAGAGATGAATCGTAAAACTGGCGGATGATGTAGCGACGGAAAAATAACCTTTAAGTATAACAATTATTTAAATCTGCCAGCTTTCATATTATAATATTTTTTTCTACCTACTTGTCAGTTCTTAGTTTCATAAGAGAATGATTCAGAGACCGACCATTGTTTTTCGTATGCTCATAATATTATTACCATCTTAAAGCAGCCTATTTAACGTGTTGTTAACTACACAACTACACAATGATTTATAAGGTTAGAAATGAAGTCCATGAGACAAACATTCCAACTTGTGTTTTATAATTCGCAAATACCGAAAGGCGATCGGCGCTGGCGATTAGCGGAGCGCGCGGCTCACCGCAAGGTAGGGCCGGCGGGTGGCGGGCGCGGGGCGTGCGGCGACGTCAGACAGCAGAGGAAAGGAGGCGTGAGAGCGAGCAGAGGCAAGCGCTACGAGATTGTGTTGTGTGCGCGGTGCGCGCGCTCTATTTTGGTCGCGGTGGCACACTCGCCGGTCGCCGGCTAATTGGCACGTCACGTGACGCGCGCCGGAAGGACGCGGGCGGGGGCGCGCGGCGGCCCGTCGGAATGCAGTCACCACCGCTCGATGCACGGCTCGGCGATTGATCCTCGTTGAGCTACCTCGCTACTTAATATTCTATTATTCTATGTCCGTGTCCGATGTTCGGTCACATTTAGATCTGATCCTTTGATCCTAACCTATGATTCTTTTAATCTACGAATCATCGTCACAAATGCATTTATTGGGCCGTTTTTTTTAACTGAACTTGTAAATCAGTTTTTATTTGACAAAATTGGTTCCAACACTTCCGCTACCCAAAATATACCCACTGCCCTACAAACGTCGAAAGACTACTTGATAGTTTTGTTTTAGTAGTTGTCTCTGGGTCGATGAATGTTTCTATTGTTATATTAAATTTTAAATAAATATCGTCCGTGTTAGGATGAAATTGTGTAGTAGAGGCTGTAATTGCAGCGCGCGGATTGCAGGCGGTCGCCCCCCGCGCCCCCGCGCCGGCCCCGCTCTCGAACACCGTAAGTAAACAGTCTGGTGTTTATCCGCGTCTCGCTCGCACCGACCGCGTCGCGTCGCGCCTCCGAGGTGCACTCGCCGCCGCTCCTATTATTTTCGTGACGGGTATTGCGCCGAAGCCGATTCCCGCATCCTCGGGTTCGGGCCGAGACGCGAGGTCCGGTCTCGCGGCGGAGGCGGCGGCGGTGGCCGCTCGCATCGCGCGCCACTCTACGCTCGCGCCTCACCGTCGCATCGGTTCGCGCCTAATGAAACGCTCCTCGTCCCGTCAGTGCGCCGCGCCGACACTCGGTCCGAGTCGAAAATGCGTCAAGTAGCGAGGACGGCGAGGGGCGCGCGCCGCGGCTGAGGATCCCGCGCGGCCCGCTGCTGCTGCACCTCGCGCGCTCGCGGTGCCGGGCTCGGTGGACAGTGCGCGATTGTGTACCGGTGTGCCGATGAGACTCGTGCATGTGGATGGGGTGCGGAGCGGAGTCGGAAGATGCATTTCAAGGAGTCGTTCGCGATGAGCGATCGTCCGAACGAGCGCGGCCGGCGCAACTCGCGCTGCAAGGGTGGGTGTTGCTCGCTGCCCGCTCCCCGCGGCGCGCTCACTTATAACGTGTCAGCTGTTTCGTCGTTAAGGAAAACACTGCGCGCGCTGTCTTTATGGCTACGGTTATGGCCATATGAATACTGTTAACTCGATGATATGGTGCTTACAAGTGTTGTGTTTACGACATACAAACTACTCGTTGTCTTTATTCACATGTCTGCTCATCACCATTTCATATTTAGCAAAGCATGAGCAGTAAACGCAACTAAATTCTTAATAAAATGACATATTGCGCGTGTGTTTAAATTTCAAGGTCATTTGGCAACATATAAGTTGTAACTCTCCTTTCGTCTTATTGTAATTTGTCTCTTTTATAGGGATAAACTAGTCAAATGACATATTTGAAAATTACCGATTTCAGTTCAACCTAGCTCCAACAAGTACAACGGCGTGGATAGACATGAAAGTGGCACAACGATAGCGTGCGCGAATAACTTCACACACATACGCACTTATATAGTTTGCTATGTAAATATCGAATTCTTACACACATGCTCGTGTGTGTGTCGTAGGTTCCAACGTCGCTCTGAGTTCCGACGACCGCCGACAAACCACTGGTAACAATGCATGAAACTTTGCATTTGTCAATATTTTTCTTTAAAGTTTACATTACCTCGTAATTCGTAATACACACTCGGTACTGGTTTAGGTACTTAATACCAAAATGATGTAAATGGAATACTCGTAGCATTTCAATATGTTATACGACTTTTAGTATGAATTATCATTGAAGTTTGATAACCAAACACAGAACTGCTCAACATGACCGCCACGAAGTTAATCTCTTCCAATTTTTACTCAAATATCACTTGTTACAATATTCAAGGTTTCGCGGTCGACCATTATATTTTTATTTTTCCGTACATACCTACCTACTTAGATAATTGACTTACATGTGATCAAATAATTGATGTAGCAGCACTATCAAATACGTGTTTTAACTTCCTTAAATCATAGCGTTGTAATCAGCGCTAACGGTTGTCGGGCCTTCGTTTTAAATTTAAAACGTTTGTGACCAAACCAGTCTAACTGGACTTTATTTTATGCATCCATTTAAAGATTATAAAAGTTATTACGGTTGAAATTTCATTTCTTTCTCAGTGCAATACTTGATTTTGTTATTGTGTTTACGTAAAATGCACTTGACAGATGCTCTGTTTGTGTTCATTTGCAAGTTGACTTGTCGTCTTGACTTTTTTATTAGCTATTAAAAAACCGATCAACCTAGACCTAGCCGAGTGATGTGGTATCGAGTCTGATTGACAGGCATCTATTGCATATTCTTATGTAAAATGCCCTTTCATAAATTTGAGATGCTCGTTTTTTTACTACCTTTCTCAAAAATGGGCTCATATACACATTCCACAAATCCATACGAATCTTTTCAACAATATGACTTTTCAAATAAGTTATTTTAGTATGGGTTTAATCCAAATATATGATTTTGTGTTTATATTATTAGAAATATTAGGTTGCGACACCGGATGGGTTCATGGACACAATGTAAACAGGTTTACAACTAATCAAGTTATCGATTAACTGCTCCCTCGTCCATTAGTAAAAGAGACGATATAAATAGAAATGTAAAAAATATGTCGCTATGTGAAACGTAAAATACTTATCCACAACTCGAAAATTCCTTAAAATTTGCATTTTAGTATCTACTTAATTTAATGTGATAATTTGGTACGTTTTAGTCCCGCAAACACAGGCACATTTTGAAAAATTAAATACGCTGAATGTAAAAAACTAAATAATAAATAAAAAACTATTGAGGGGTTTACACTAACCTCGTGTTGTTTTCCATACTTAGTTATTAGACTACGACACTATAGACGTTGTAAAGTTCCTGGTAAACTGAAAGTAAGAGAAACGACCTCTATTGTTTACTTTCATAGCATGTTGTTTCTAATGTTGTCGTTAACTTTATAATATACAGCTTCTTGAAGAGTTACTTAGGCGAAGGGTTCCCAAGAGAGAAACGATTTCGTCTCGTTTTACATTTTATTTTATAGAACGTAACGGAAATTTAAAAAGCTTTAATTCTTAATAAGAGAATTTTAAAATTTTCTTTTTATTTTTTTCATAATTGTTACAGAACTAAATAAAAATTATAATAAGAGGAAGTTGTATATTTTTTTACAGAAATATTAAGATCTATTAGCTGGTGTACCTTACGTTGACAGGGTTCTGTTTGTATTTTTTTTTGTTGACCTGTTTTGGGCTTGAGTCGACGATGATACACCATTCTTACTACCTGAATTTATACAAATGTAGCTGAGTACGTATTATTATTATCGATTATAATGTAGACCTTGGTTGGAGGGGACAATATACGCGTAAATAGAGACAACAGTGAATTGTCAAATTACCTTTTTCGTGTACTTAGTTATTGTAGTACCAAAAATCATTTAGTTGTGCTCGTTACATGTTGACTCATTACTTGCTTCAATTAAATTACCTAATTAAGTAGTTGTATCGTTTAGTTTGAACAGAAAACGTGTGTGAATGATTTGTTATCAAATAGTTACTCGTTGGCAAGTTTTTTTAATTTATATTTTTAGTTACCATGACTTTTTACGAAGGATATGTCATCGCGCATAGTTAATAATAAACTGTTCATTTAAAGTCTTAAACTAGTAATATTATAACTCATGAAACATGAGAATTTCGCGGAGTTGTCAAAGCGATTCAGGCACAAGTTCAAGCGGTCCGTATCGATCCATCGGCTTGTCGCACTTAAAGCGGTCACGGTTCTCTTATATCACTGATTTCTTTACTCTACAACAGACAAAATTTTGCTCCTTTGTGGATAACTTCCTGATTTATACTATATTATTCTAAATAAATCTCAGTTTGAGTTGTAACATGCCAAGGGAATGAATAGGAATAATATTATCCTGTCTGGTGGAAGGCTAGTATTGTAAATTTTATAAATCTTCGTAAATATTTTTTAGACGTGTTGTACAAAGAGTTGGTACAAGAAAAGTTGTTCACCTACTTTTTAATAGGGAGATTAAAAATTATTAATTTGATTATGATCTTGGACTGATATGTTAATCATCTAAATGTTTCTGGTCATCACGATGGTATACCTGATCTGATCCACTATAAACAGGACCAGTGATATTGTAAAAAAATATTTGAAAATCTTGTAATAGCTGTTTTACCAAGATATATTCAATGAGTCTTAGATTACAACGAGAAAAAGTTTTTTTTTGTTTGAAAATGAAAATTTGAGAATGCGGCGTTTTGTAATCAGATTCATAGGTCACATTCGGCATTGACAGTCGGTTCGTTATAAGCGTCAGGGGCGATGCGGTAGAGCGCGGGGCGAGGGCGCGGGGCAGGGCGTCGCAGAGGAGGCGCTCCGAGGTGAGATCATAGTGGCGAGTGGCCCGGGGAGGCGATCAATATGTACATTGAACATACATACGTACCTACCTATATAAATAACCGTACCTAACTTCTCGCAACTCGACTGTCTGCTCCAGATACTGCGCCAAAACCCCGTTCCCCTCCGACTACACCTCCCTCCCTCTAACTCCCAGCATTGCTCATTCTTTTGTTGGAAAAAATCATCGAAGTCAAACTATAATTATTCCGTTGTACGCAGATTGGCATTTTCACTACGATCACAATACAAATTTTCAACAATTTTATACATTATTCTTTAATTTATCATTCACAAGTAAAAAGACCACATTCCTTGTTTAAAACTGAAACTGAGACTTGCGAAACGCTACCCGTACTGTTGGGACTGGTTTTTGTGCAGGATGTTTCTAATAAATTGTTAACATTTAACATCCTTATTAAGTGTCCTTGCTTCTAGTGATATAGGACTGATCTATGGACAATGATTTAAACTCCACACAGATGCTTGACCAAAAGCTTTGGTTTTCTTTTTGGTCTAATTAAAATGAAACATATGTGACGGTCAGTCGTTGTAGTAATGAGAACATTATTAAATTCTCTGCTAAATAATGTTTGCTGCATTGATGAAACAAGCATATTGTGGAATATTTGAAGGAAATTTTAGACGCATGTGACTCATCTAATATGACTGATTCATTTTTATTCAATGTCATCAATTCTAGAAACTTCCAGTTGAGATCTTCTTGAGAGTAATTATTGTATTGAGTAGTATGATGGAATTTTATGATTTATGACAAAATATTCTTAAATAACACGTATAAATATGTAGACAGTTGAAATTGTTTATGCAACTTGCAACAGATTATTAACCAACTTAGTGTCTGTAATATTAATGTCAAATAGGCAGGTCGGTTGCATGAATTGTATTTTAAAAGGCAATTGAATGGACAATAGCTAAACATAAACCAATCACTTTTTTAAATATTCATCTGTCGATATGTTGCCCAGTAGTTGTAGTTCGACCCACGATGGGCTCCATTTTCCGCAACTCCAAGACTAAGCGCGTATTTTGCGTGACTTCACATATATCTTTGAATTTCTTCGCCGATAGGTGCAACGATGTTTTCCTTCACCGTAAGAGCGTCGGGTGTTGTCTAATTGCTATATTGAACTTTAGTAACGAATTTGTGCCCCTGGACGGTGGTCCAGGTGGTGACCTAGTCTACACGATTTTTTATTGTGAATAGCAGAGTCGAAGAATTAAAATAGCCATTTTATAAAGAACTGGCAAACTTCCGCGAATTCGTCCCCGAGGGTAGTGTGTTTTGTAAAACCTATAATAGGTACTCATTCATTTGTATTATAAGCATTTCTGTTAAACTAAAATCATGTATTTCTGTACAAATTGTTATAAAACGTAATTTGATCTATTCTAAAAATTAAAGAAGCAATTTGCATAAGTTACCCCATCCATCACATCATGTGCGCCTCATTTCCTACTCGGATATAAGGTGTGTGGGGCGCATATTACTTCCTAAGAGGTAACTCACCTCGGGGTGCGAGAGAATTTTAGCATGTTTTAGAACTCCAGTCGATCACATGAATATAAGTTTGTCACTGTGGCTGCAAGCTTAACAGCTATCAATCATTATACGTAATTCAATATTAACGAGTATTTCTAAAAAATGAGTAAAATAAAAATCTTTGAAAGGGCTATCAGTGCTACCGCAACATGTAGTTTTAAGCAATGTTTATTATTACTAGTGGTATGTGTGAACAGTTTGTGTTTTACAGGCGCTGGCGTCAAGATGGAGCAGTTCCAGGCGGCGCTCGATCCTCGCAAGCAGGAGTTACTGGAGGCTCGCTTCTTAGGCGCCAAGGTAACGTTTACCTATCAACACAGAAACGTATGGTACATGGATTGATATCTTTATTATAATAGCCAAAGACACGACCAGCAAATCCAGTAAAAATGACATTCTTATTTGTTTATCAGATAGGGGGGAATGATAGCCGCGACTCCCTGGCGCCCGAGCCTCGATAGACCGACCAAACTTTAGGAGTGACCTTTACTAGGCGTATTACGCACAGGCTGATAGATTTCCACTAATGACAAGCTTTGAGAAAATATAAAGATTACGATAAATTCTGCATTTTCCTTAACGCCACGTTCTCAGAGAATTGTTACGAGAAGTTAATATTACTATTTGATAATTTTAGGCAAATAATCACTTTGTAACGATCTCATAGTTATATAACATATCTATTTCGTGTTCATCGATATTGTGACAAACTCGTTTGTGATAATTGTTATAACCGTTTAGATATAAACATACAAAGCGGATGACATATTTTACAATGAATAACTACCATCTCTCATTAACGAAGTCACGTAGGGCAGCAATTGAGTTTTAACAGATAGCCAACGACAGATAAGATTTTCCTTTTTGATATTTCCTGAAGTAATTATCATTTTTATTTCTGTATTGACGCTGGATACTGGCAATATCTTAACACTTGTTTTTCCCATTATTTTTAAATAATTGCTTAAGTAATCCTTGAGTTTTGTAACTAATGAGGACGATTAACCGCAAAGAAAATCTGTTCTCGCACCTTAACCATAACATTTGTCTTCAAGGCAATGGGTTTTAATTACAAGTTTTTATAATACATTAAATAAGTCTTTTAGATTTCTCTAACCAGGGAATAATCCTTTGAATAAATTCCTAAATAGAAAGAGGCATCAACTTCCGTTCCTAATCACATGGACAGAATCTGTCAGCATTTATGTGCCAAGGCGATAGGTATTTAACCCATCAGATAAAGAAAATGTTCATTGTCGTCTTTACAATACATATTATGATTATTAGTGTTTTTCTATAATCACTAATATGGATAAGATTGTTGTAATAAATTATCAAAAAGCTAGACATGTGATTGCAGTTGCAGTAGTTAAATTAAATTGAAAATATTTGCACTTATTTTATAGCGAGGTACAAGGCTACGGGGTGTGGTCAGCGGCGAGAGAAAAATTCTTAAGCTTTGTTATTATCGATTGGATAAATTCTTTTGTTCTCGGAGCCACGTATAGTGGGCAGGTTGGCTCGTTAGCTAAGTTCGTCTGTACCGCGGAGACGTCGCTATGTATCATTGCCTACGTCACTGCACAACAGTCTCACCGGTTCTCGCTTACGTGTACAAAAGAAAATGGCGTCGCATTCGAGTCGCGCGATCCGAACTAAAATCTACATCGAGTTGTCGCTTGAAAATTACAAACAACTTTAACTCCACACTGAGACTTCGTTTTCTTGCGTAATATCATTGTTCTCCTTTGAATATATTATTTCGTGTCGTAATTAACTCATCTCTTATTACCTGTATTGTATTTACTTAGTCTTTAGTATTGTAGTCATCAGTGGATCGGGATATAGCAATAGTGCTCCAGAATACAGTAAATGTGATACAGATTGACAGGTACCTAAAACATATTCGACGCGTGCTTTTGTTAATCATGTACAAGAAATATTCTTAATTATAAATAGATGGCAGATTGCAGTGGCGAGTTGGTCACGTGAGCCGGGTGATAACGCGCCGGTTTACCTGCCTGAGCCGCTTTGCGCGCTCGATGGCGCTCGTATATTATTAGTTATGCGTTCGTGTGTTAGTGCTCTCGACCGAGTAAGTGATGTGGTAGATATGTAATTCCATTATGTGTCTCGCCTCCGTCCGTTCTGCCCCCCCCTCCTCTCCTCCCCTCCCCCCTCAGCCCCCAGGTGCCCTCCTTCGTCCTATTGACGCGTCACTTTACCGCGCCGGGCCATTGCTTTTGTACGTTGCTTTGTTTTATTGATTATTCAAATGATCCATTTTATCGATCACGTTGTACATAACATTCTTAGCTCACCGGAACGATATTGAATAGAGTGAGTAAATTAATGTTTTAAATATTTATTCCTTGTACGATTTCGGACGGTAGACCGCTCGAACTTCTAACGAGTCATTTTGCAGCCATAATATTAGAGACTAAATACATAATTAAGATATATTCCACAAAGAATGGATTATGACACATGCTTGTAGGTATATATGTGAGTCTGAACAGTTTCGTCATTCAACAAGATGGCGGCCGAACGTAAATAGTTCACCGGCAAATGTACATATTATGTGACTCGACTTATCAATCTCAGAATAGATTTATGCTTTCGAAAATCAACCTTAAGAAACGATGTTTAAAACGGATTTAAATTAACTTTTTGTATAAAACAAAATAATTCGATGTTATTAAAAAGATTTACATAGAAAGTTTCCGGTTTTAGCGAACAGTGATTAAATGTGTTCGAGCCGGGTACCCTGTAATATGGTTAACATTGAGCGCATTGATCGCGTGCTTGCAGGTGAGCGCGGGGGAGATACTAATAGAAACTCAACGGGCGCACCAATTCAAGACGGTGAGTTCATATCTTTTGTACAACTTGCGAAGGGCAATTTATTTTGCTTGCAGTTTTACTTTGTTTGCGCTCAATTGTCAGTATCGAGGCGTTCGTATCAAATTGGCGGAGTGATCGTGTCGCCACACAACCCGTTGCATGATGGCATACACTAATAATAGATTATTGGTAGTGTGGGTACGTGTCAAGCCACGTTGCGCCGCCGCTCACCTTTACGCAGCGACATAGCTTTCGTCTACGGTAGATTTTATATATTAGTACAGAGTTTTTTATAAATATTTCTGAGATCTATCTCTAACCTAGAACACAACAGTCCCTCGCTCCTGCGACCCGTGCTTAAATTCAAAGCGTCTTTCTTAGATGGAGTCAGTTTTGGTGCGTCCTTGAAAGTCGGTAACTTTCTCCGTTGTTATGCGCATATGTTACATCGAATTAAATAAGACGTTGACCGGCCAGTCCCGCCGCTTTTTAAAATATCTGCAAAGTTGCTATCGATTCAATATAAAATGTATACTGCGCACGAAAACTTGAAGGACATAAGTATTGTTATTACGCATTCACTACTAGTCGATTTACTAGCAGCCGACGAATTCCGGTCTTTTGGAGCGACTTGTTTTCGAGTGTTGCGAGGCGAAACGTTTACATTAAATAGTGTAAACATGCACTATTAATAGCTCCCGTAACGAATACATTGGGATTTGTTTCGCAGTGCGCACTCCGAAGTTAATGTTTATAACTCGTAATTATTTTCATCCACAGGCACTTATATTTAGAGTCTTCGTCATGATATCTATATGTATTTTAAAATCAAGTTTCATTTATTACAGTTGTATTTTAAGTTAGAGATTATAGAATAGTTTGTGTTTGTTGATTATCTATATTTGGTTTTTACTCGGCCTATGTAAAATTATCGAATTGCAAACCAATAGTTCAAACATGTATGTTAGTCTATGATAAAAATTGTTAAAGCGGGCAGAAAAGTGTGTCGGTGCGATCGGCCTCGGTGAGCGTAGGCGAGCCTCGGGGCCGCGGGGTCAGCGACACCGCGATACTAGCGCCCCGCTGCGCCGAGCCGCACCGCACTATCTCACTCAAAACCCTCCGAATTAAACCAATGCGCCCGATTACTGCATAATATTAAAATTCTTATTTACACTATTGAAACGATATACTATCCTCACCCAAACTTATGGAACTTGACTAAACTAACTAAATAAACATGAATACATGTTTTTAGTATGAAAAAATAATTTATGTCCTGTGAAACGAAACCAGATATAAAGTGTATTATTTAATTATATTTCTTCGAATCTCATAATACGAGTATATGACGAGCATCGCTTGTGAATAAATTATTTAGCAAGTTGTCGAGACGTGTCTCACACAATCGGCCGCGGCACGGTAATCCGCACGGAGAGAAAGAGAAGTAGACACGGCGCAGCGTTCACTCAGTCGGTTTGCACATTCAACTCGAAGGGAAATTATAACATGGCGCACACGGCCTCGCCCCGCCTCGACTACATTGTGCCGTCAAACCTCATTCCACCGCTTAGCCGCCCGGTTCCGCAGTTATTTTTACACGATCCGACCTTTCGCACCGTTCGTCACCGCACTCCTAAATAAATATAATCCCCGCAACTTGCACTCACATTTAACAATTTTCATCGTCGTACAAACACTGAACACATACGTTATGTTGCATAATTGTGAAACCGCTGTAGGCATTTTTTGCGTATTGTAATGTCGAAAACGTAAACATTTCAAAGTATTATGTTGGTGCGTGCAGACAGCGCCGATACGTGTTCACACGCCGGCCGCCGCAGAGGCAATGAATGCGGGGCCGGGGCGGCGGCGGCGGGCTGCTGTCATGCGTCAGCTGAGCGTCACGCCGCGACATTGCAAGGTCCGCCCGCACCGCCCCGCGCTGCCGTGCCGCCCGTGTCGCCCCTATCGCCTCGCCTGACCCACTCCGCCGCGCCGCGCCGCGCCGCGCCGGCCGGCTTCCTATTTTATCGCACAAATATGCAATTTCTATACCATCTGCGTGTTTTATTTTAAAATATAACATTTTATTAAATATAATATAACAGTTATTTCTATTTATCTATTAAGAAACTAGAATAGAATATCGTTGAGTGGGCCGGGGCTACGTAGCGTGCTACACGGGCGACACGTCATTTGTTGTGAATGGAGCGGCGCGCATGCTCGCTACGCTCGCTTGGGTACACCGTAGAGCCTGCCGTTTAACTTTGATTTTTAAGCGCTCTTTGTTTATTTGTTTGGTAACAAATTATTTTATGAAATTTCCATCATGTTACCGTTCTTACACAGAGATTTTTATGAGCAACGTTGTTACTCATGAGAAATTATTAGCACAAATGTTTGTTAACTTAATTAAACTTGTTTAACCACTTGTTTAAAAAAACTTATGGATTTATTTGTAATTAAATACACACCAATGATCACTAACAATTGACTAACTAAAAATAAAATAGGGGTCCCTCAAGTTCGGCATACGTTACTGCTTGTGATCATTTAGCCTTAACATTATTTTTTGTTTTTAATAAAATTAATAGTATCTATCTGTTATGAAAGGTATTAAATTTTTTCTTACATTCTGATAATCAAGCTTAGACGCACGGAAGTATACAACATTTTTTAGTTCAATTTAAACTGTTTGGGCACCTTTACTAACTGCGTTATTCTACATAATGTTAATTGTTATATTGAGGTACGTTGGTAGTCTTACTTCAGTAAATGCTTTGCTGTAATGATTAAGTTAGTGAAGTTAATACGATTACCCGAAGTCGGTGCTTACAGTACGGCTTCATGTATTTACAGGATATAAGTACCTACGGCTAAAATTACTTTTTAAAAATAATTTGCAATCATTGACCAGCTTCGCAAGGGCTTTAAAGCAAACGCCATGGATTAACGAATAATACGAGTACAGTTATGTTTGTAATAAACAAATGTGAATAGTTTACGTTAGTAATTTTTTTTCATGAATCAAACCGTTAGCACATAGATTTACTTACTGCAAATGGTATCGGAAAATTTTAGAGAATTAAATATTTTCGTGTTACAAAGAAAATGGTTGATTGGAGCGAACAACGCCATAGCGGGCATTAAGGCAACTAGAGACGAGTCGGAACTAGAAATAATCAATATTGCAGGCTCGGGTTCGAATCTCGTGACGCTTCGTTGGCGCTGCACACTTGCGGCTGGAGTTGTCGGCCCCGCCCACTTCACCCTGCACCTCTCTGCCCTCCGCCCCGTGCCACCTCGCACTAGAAAATTGGGTTAAACAGCACGCGGCTGTACGTCGCACCGGAAGGGGGATTTCGGGGTCCGCGGAACTGCGCTTTCACAATGAGCGCGGCAGAGATGTGACCGAGTATTGATTGTCTTCCATTCCACCTAGAGACGCAGTTTCCTGCGGCGCAGCAATGCACACGCCCGCACCACGCCACAGCGGCCGCACCGCACACCGCAACACACCGCCATATATTATGTTACCTTTCATGTTGACCTTGGCCACAAGCTTGTATTCTCGCTAACATTTTAATAATTAATTATTATAAGTAAATGTGCTCATTCACATGTAAATCTCTATAATTCCCAGGCATGTAATGTACTCTTTTTGTATGTGTCTGTTTTTTTTTAATCCTATTGTAGACCTAGCATATCATTAGTCTCAACAAATTATAATATTGTAAGTAGAAAATGTAGTATGTAGAACTCAGTAACGAATTAATAAGTAGTATTCCAATTTCATATTTTTGATTGAAGAAAAATTAAGATAGGGATTAGGATTGCTTGATCACGCTGTCAAAGCAAATCGCAAACCAAACCAGCTTTTGTTATATCAACAAGCGCATTGTAAATTTATGGATAATTTTCATTTTTCTGACCCAAGAAATTTTAAATGCGGTGTCTCGCAGTCACAGGAGACTCGCAGAAATTGGTACAAGTGCACAATATAATTGTTTCCATTAGTAATATTTTATAGTAACTTTTATTTCTAATATAATTTTGTACATAAAAGAAAATGGTAATGCTATGAGAGTGGGAGACGGTTTGTGCGGGGGTGCAGGCGGCGCGGCGGCGCCGATTTGATCAATACAAACACGAGAATAGTACCACTCCAGATCTCGTCTCTATTCCCACATCACTAGAAATGTCATCACTTCCAATACGTACATTTTTTAAAAATTTTATTGTAAGATTTTCAACAGTGACTCGGTTGATTCCAATTCAGTGTTGCTTCATAGAAATTAACCACAGTATTAACCGATTAGTACACTCGGTTCACGCATATTGTATGTGGCAACGTAAATATTATGTTGCCGGCTCGCTAACTTTCCATTCGCCTGATGCGAGGTGCGCTAAAAATAGATATAACAATAAGCACTGCGCAGGCAAATCATTGGCCAATTTACATACTCGGATATCACCAATAAACCTTTTTCATCGCTTTGCATTAACGAATGTTCTCAGATCGAAGACAAGTTTCGCACATAGAAATAGAATTTTCTATACAATTGTAGGTGTCTTATCTGAAAGTTACGTCAGTTAACCTTGTCGAAAATATTTGAGTGTTGAATATAAATTTTAACTTGTGCAGTCGTCACGTGGCCCTGTTTTCCTTATCATTAAATTGATTCAAACGAAACACGTATTCGTATGGCTGTTTTGTGGCCTAAGTATCGGTTCTGCGAAGCGGTGGTCGCTCTGCACGGGAGCGGAGGGGGCAAGAGGCTCCGCAGGGAGCTCGCTGCGACAACGCCACGGCGACGATTATATGCCCGATTGATACGTGCCCCACTGTTTTTTTTATTATTTTATAACTCATCGTAGGCTAATAATAACTTCATGTCCGCACTAGGTAACACAAATTCATTTGCGTAGGTAGGTATTCATTGGCTTTGTGTTGCAAACTGTACGATAATAAAATCGATCACATTTGCCTGACAGCGCTTTCACGCTATCACGATTTATATAAAACCTCATATTAAGTGAAATATTGATTGAAATATAATTAAATGTGATATAGTTAAGGATTCTATACGTATTCAAGTTAATTATCCAACCTACAAGATACACCTCAGGATGTATTAGATATTATTGCTTAACTGTTCCTATTATAATATTAATTAATGTAAAAGCGGTGATGAATCGTTTAGCATATTCCACGGTACGATATTGTTTGATTTGTATTATCGCGGCATGTCCGAGATTAAACATCAACATATTATAGGTAGAGGTACGTATACTTTATGTAAAATGTACATAAAGTAGGCATACTTCAGGCAACGTGTGTACACAAGTTTATCGCTCAGTGCTTGGCGCATACCTACCTATATAGGTACGTTTAAGTGGATACTTGCGGACCTACATAAATACATCTATCTGTGTTTATGTTGTACCTACATACACAGCAGGCACAGAGCACAGACGCCTACGTAACACGTCCAGTAAGCAGTTTGTTGTGGGGCACGAGCGCCGATATCACGTACTCGTTCGCCGCAGGTCGGTGCTCGGTGGCACTCCGCCCGCCGCCCGTCACCCGCCGCCACCGCCCCGCCGCGACGCGCCGCGCCGTTGCCACCGCACCTCGTTGCGGGAATAATCGGTCAACTCGATTTCGTACATACGTAAAACTTGCGGCTGAGCTACAGATAAATTCCTGTAAATCAAATCTAAATCTAAATTATGTTAATATACATTACGTTAATAGAAATGGTTGCACCCTATTTACAACGATCGGCAGCCTTAATTAATAACAGTTATTAGTTGTACTATCACAATCGAGGGCTGTTGACCTACAGATCTGTTGAAAATAGGTAGGTAGTACGTTTTGTGATAGAGAGCCGTATAAATTTACTAATTTAAGTTTGGTGTTAAATTGAGTAATAAATAGTAATGTTAATTATTTTTTACTGGATTAACAATATTCTCAGCCTTGTATCCTTGTAAAATGGCGCCTCGCCCGACGGTATTATTATTACATTCGGAGCAAACTTCGTGACGATCTCCATTCTCCACACCCCCCGCTACTTCGCCCCGCGGATGCGTATCCGATTGTTGCGAGTCGCGGCTGGCGTTTACAACTTGTCAAACTAGTTAGGTTATTTTAACAGTCGAAGTGAAAATTCAATAATCATGTTTGAAATCGATACAAAATGTATTAAATAATTTGTTAGTATACATAGTGATTGGTTTAGTGTGATAATAAATGTGTGGTAAACGAGTTTAACTGGGCGAGTCATATGTAAAGACGCCATCTTTCTTTACAGATGTCAGCTGGGTCACAAATTCAGATGGCACCACAAACTACTGTCAACACGGGCCAGCCACTACATAACCAGGACTCCAATATGAGCACAGGTAAATTGTGGATCGGTGATCAAAGTGGCGTAAAATAAATGTGATGTGTTCAGTGATTTTGTGTTTACAACACTCGACCGCTCGGTGAGAATAACCTCAATTCATCCTGGAAGATCGAACTTTTGTGGAATTTGTAATTTAGAGAAGGATTGTGACGTTGTCATAAAGTATATAATGCCGTTTAGCAACTGTGGTTCGGCCGTTTTTACTTCTGTCGCATGGAAATATCGCTTGCCACAATGCAACACTATGAAAATGGACTTAACATAAACATCGTTGGACTACATCACAACTATTTAACAAAAAGTGAGTTTTGCAATAACGATGCTTAGTTAGTCTATCCTAACTAAATTACAATTGGTGACTTTGCGTGTAATTGTCACTAAATGTATGTTTTATCAGTAATTGAAAACAGTAAAACATTATCTATGAAAAGCAAGTACATATCAGCTATTATTTGTTATAAATTAACAATAAATATATGAGTGACATTGTTACTTAAAACTATAGCAAATACAAAGAGTTATGAACATATATTACAGGGTCTTCACATAGTGACAAAGAAATTGATGCTTTAACCCCAGAGAAGTCAGCCGCTATGCGAGGCTCTACCGTAGGCCCTGGCAATGCCCTCGTACCACCCAGTGGTGCTACTCCCACCATTGCTGTGCCTGAAAGAAAAAGGAAAAGAAAAGGTAAGATCAATTACTTTCTTTTTATGTTATTTTAAGAAGTCTGCAAAATTTTAACTATATTTAATCATAAAGCATAAATTATGACCAATAGTAGGAGTTATAAATATTCTTAATTTAAAAGCCCTTAATATCTTTATCATGTAATATTTTAGGTGAAGAAGGCGTGGGCGGCGGTGGAGGAGGAGGTGGAAAGCAGCGACATAATACATCTGACAAAAACATCCGAGAATATTTTTCTAAGCATCCTTCATCTAGCCCCGTCAGACATACGGGCGCTAAATCTCCATCACCTCAGGGAGCTAATTATCCTATGGTAATATTTACTATTATATAAATAAAATTAATATATATTAAAACTAAAAACAAATCTTTGCAGTGAAGTTATTTAAAAATTGGAAATTTATTGTAACCCTCTTGCTTATAGTTTATGAATTCATTTGGTCCAACCTTTATAATCTAACTTATAATAATGCTATGAATGCTAAAAACGGAAATTATAGTTAAATTGTGTTATTTGTTTAGTTTGATTGTTTTCTTGTATGACAGTACCCACCGTCACCGTCGCAAATACTGTCTTCGGGAGCTGAATTCTTCCGGCAACGCCCTCACACTTCTGTTAGACAGGTACCATTACATTAGTAGATTTTGCAGTAAATATATATTTTTTGTTTAACAATAAACAAAAATACAACTAGAAAATTAACTTTTATCAGACTTTAAACATTTTAATATGTAAAAATGTTAACAGATTCAAACAGAACTGACATGTCAGAGGATACAAGAGTTAGAAACTCAGGCGTCTTCTGACTTAGAGCTAAGAAATAATAGAATAGATGAATTAACAAGAAGCAATGAAGAGTTGAAGCATCAGGTTCAAGCTCAGAGCAAGGTAAGTGACATACTTGACAACACTGACATTTCCCAAGAAGAATATCAATCAAATTTCATGTTACAGTATAACATTGATTATGGGAAGTGGATTGGTGGAGGAGGGGACGCATAGGAAGAGGTATTAACCTCTTGCTGTGCCTCTCCTCCTCCGTAGACTAAGGGTAGGCATCGCATTTGCAATTGTAGATGTCTATGGGCAGCGGCCGCTTCGCTTTTTCAGCGTATCGAAGTGGCCGCGTGCTCGTTTGCCACTTTGTAATATAAAAAAAAAAACCATATAGAAATAAATACATGCATTAATTATTTCATTTCCTTGGTCAATGTGCACTTACATAATCTTTGCAGCATTCAATTAGTTGATGTTAATGTTTTCCATTTTATGCAGGTAATAGATCAACACAAATCACACATTAACAAATGTATAGAAGTGGTAAAGAAATTATTAAATGAGAAGAGTACTATTGAAAAGAAGGAGGCTCGGCAGAGATGTATGCAGAACAGATTAAGGCTCGGCCAATTTGTTACCCAGCGCGTCGGGGCTACCTTCCAAGAGAACTGGACTGATGGATATGCATTTCAAGAACTAACAAGGTGAATATTTGTTTTGAAATTGAAATTAATTAAAACTTATGCTGGTGGAATGTAAACTGCTTTGCGAGTTCAGCTCTGAGGTTACATACATTTTGTATTAAAACTTTTGTGTGATGTGCTCCTAAATTAGTAATTATTTTCATTCCTGTGTATGTTCTATGTGTCTGTTAAATGCTGGAAGGTATTTTAAAATGCCTGAAGTCAAACATTAGGCCCGAGCCTCTGATTGACTGTGGCCTACTCACCCTTAAGTTTGACTAGGTTCCGAGCCCCGCAGTGTCGATTTAAATGAGCTGACGAAATTTCTACAGTGTATTCTTACATTTAACTTGTATAATTAGGCGGCAAGAGGAAATAACAGCGGAAAAGGAGGAAATAGATCGTCAGAAGAAGCTTCTGCTGAAGAAGCGGAGGAGCGAGCCGTCCAACAGCGAGGGCGGGGGGCGCGGCAAGCGCACCAGCAGCGTGTCCGCGCCCAGCACGCCGCAGCCGCAGCCGCTGCACAACGGCACCGACGCGCCCACCTTCCTCAAGCCTGACCCCCTGCCCAGCATGACCTGGCAGGAGTACTACGAAGCTGATGAGATTCTTAAAGTGAGTATCTCTAATTCTCTATGCTACTATGGCTTTCATGTCCTAATGTCAACTATTAATGTTGATAGTATTGCACTGTTTGTGTTCATTTTTAAAAACATCATTAATTTAAGGCTGGGTCTTCAAATTTTAAATTTTTTGGAATATGCAAAAATTTACTTATTTACCTTTTTTATATGGAACTTCTATCCTCATACATAGTATAAAACAATAACGCTTTGTTATGTTTGTCTCTATATACAGGGTGTCCCGTAAGTCGACGCCAAAACTGAAACAGGTGATAGAGGAAGTCCTAAGAGACACCAGAAAAATATAAAAAAAAATCTATGTCTAATAGTTTATGAACTATAGCATGTTCTAAATTTTCGAAAAAAAGTACACCCTGTGTTGGTTTTTAGCCTGCAGTAGCTATAACTCTTTACTTTTTTAAATTTTTATTTTTCTTGTCTAATCTTAAATAGTGTTTGTATAACCTATTGTTTAAAATTATAAGCTAACTGCTACAGATTAGAAGATAATGCCACTTTTATCCAAACTATAACGGAACGATTAAATATTCGCCCAACTTTAAATGACTGTCCTGAAAAAAAAATGTACCAAAGCTAGTATGGCACGTCGCGCGAAAAGTTGGCGCATTTAATAAGAATTCTAAAATGGTGTAGCACATGCTACATTATTTCATACATAACAGGGAAAAAAATATTTTTCTTCAAAAATCGCAATTTTTAAAAAATCTTTTTATCTACTAAAAGTGATTTTAGTGTAACGAATGGCATTGAATGCCACTTCTAGTATAAATGGGAGGAAGAGGCATTCCATGAAGTTCGAGTAAGACAGATATTGACGCTTTTGAGTGTTTTTTTTTTCTTGCTATAAAAATTACTGGGATTATTTCTATCTCTGGAGCCGTTGGCTTTGTCGAGCGATGTCTTTCACGTCGGTCTGATCGTGGCCGTCATCCAGTTCGGCAGATCTTACACTGCTGATTTACTCAGCTGCTTTAATGTGTGTTCAAAGTGTACTTTGTAACTTTGTATCGTTATAACGATATGCGAACCGGTAATTTTTGAGAAGATGTTAGTTATATTGGAGCTGAAGGAAAGCGAATATCCTTTTTTATATTTTTTAGCATCCAAATTAGATTTTTTAAAACATTAGGAAAATTTATCGCAAAAAAAAAAAACACTCGAAAGCGTCAGTATCTGTCTCCGGCGCTCGTTACAGAATGCCTCTTCCTTCCATTTATACTAGAAGTGGCATTCAATGCCATTCGTTACACTAAAATCACTTTTAGTAGATAAAAAGATTTTTTAAAAATTGTGATTTTTGAAGAAAAATATTTTTTTCCCTGTTATGTAAGAAATAATGTAGCAAGTGCTATACCATTTTAGAATCCTTATTAAATGCGCCAACTTTTCGCGCGACGTGCCATACTAGCTTTGGTACATTTTTTTTTCAGGACAGTCATTTAAAGTTGGGCGAATATTTAATCGTTCCGTTATAGTTCGGATAAAAGTGGCATTATCTTCTAATCTGTAGCAGTTAGCTTATAATTTTAAACAATAGGTTATACAAACACTATTTAAGATTAGACAAGAAAAATAAAAATTTAAAAAAGTAAAGAGTTATAGCTACTGCAGGCTAAAAACCAACACAGGATGTACTTTTTTTCGAAAATTTAGAACATGCTATAGTTCATAAACTATTAGACATAGATTTTTTTTTATATTTTTCTGGTGTCTCTTAGGTCTTCCTCTATCACCTGTTTCAGTTTTGGCGTCGACTTACGGGACACCCTGTATACTTGAATCTTTAAAACTACGCAACGGATTTTGATGCGGTTTTAATACTCGTAGATAAAGTGATTCATAAGAAAGGTTTTCATGTATAATACATTCACAATATAGTAGAGTAACACTGATAATTTAGAGGTTTTTAATATGATGTCGTAAATTAACACATTCTTAGCGCTTACATTGCAAACGGTGCAGTATTTAGTATCAGCATTATACCGATTTGCACCCGTGCGAAGCCGGGGCGAGTCGCTAGTAAACATAAATAAGAGGCTGTTTCATTTTTTTACCAACAAATAAGTCATGTATTACAATAAGTAATATATTAAAATGTTTATTTTCCAGTTAAGACAGAGTGCACTTAAAAAGGAAGATGCAGACTTGCAGCTGGAGATGGAGAAATTGGAGCGGGAGAGGAATCTTCATATAAGAGAGTTGAAGCGAATACACAACGAGGATCAGAGCAGATTCTCACAGCATCCTGTCTTGTCTGAGAGGTACGTACTATATTATGTTTTACTTTCAATATTCAGCATTGTCTTTTAGTAATCTAAACTTTAATAACAACCAGGCTTCATCAGGCCGAGTTTGCGATCAAAAGGAAGATTTTGCTTTAGGCTTATGTCCGTTTTTATCGCGCACTCTGTCTAATGAAGCCATAGGTTATGGAGGATTTTTTTTTATTTGCATTAATTTTGGTTTGGTTCCAAAACAGATTTGAAAAATTGTTTCACTTTCGGGTATCTACACCATGTCCGGACTTTAAAACCGCGCAGATGTCGCAAGGAAAAGTTATTTTTCAATAAAATAAAATTAATTTCTTTTCTTTGAACATCTTTTGTTCATTGTTGATTGTTGTGATCTCATACAGAAGAGTTACACAAACATACATAACACAATATTATGTGTCTGTTCATTGTCGTTCCTGTGCTGCGATGTGATCAATTTTAAAGAATTAATTTAGTGATCTTTGTAGGAGTGATTAAATTCTTATAACTTTGGTGAGACATTATCATATACTAATTGATGCGGCTAAAATTCTCGTGTAGTATTCCGGTAACGGTACTTACTAGTTTGGGAGTCTGGAGTCCATCATGAGGGCGAGTGCTGATAGTGTATGGTGTTTGTTGGTGCAGATACCTCCTGCTGATGCTGCTGGGCAAGGGCGGGTTCAGCGAGGTGCACAAGGCGTTCGACCTGCGCGAGCAGCGCTACACCGCCTGCAAGGTGCACCAGCTCAACAAGGACTGGAAGGAGGACAAGAAGGCCAACTATATCAAGTGAGTCCGTATACCACAACCAGACATCACTTATTATTATTTGGTTGTATTATAATACTAGCTGTTGTGTGCGACTTCGTCCGCTTGAAATTAAATAATATAGCTTATGTTACTCGGGGATAAAGTAGCTTTCTAATGGTGAAAGAATTTTTGAAATCGGCCCAGTAGTTCTTGAGTTATTTCAATACATACAAAAAATCAAAAATACTAAGTTTTTCTCTTTACAATATTACGAGTAGTATAGATAAAAGATTTAAACATTTTTTGGTGAAATATTTTTGAATTTGTTATTTTTTTAAATAGTGATTATCTGAAATAGTAATGAATTTTAAGGTTTGCCTTCCATGCAGAAATTAATGTAATATTCATATATAAAAACGTAGAAATGTAAATAAAATTATTATTGGTTGTGTTTTTAGAGTTAAATTATTTTTTACATAATAATGTTTTTTTTTTGTTACAGACATGCGCTACGGGAATATAACATACACAAAGCGTTAGATCATCCGCGGATTGTTAAATTATATGATGTGTTTGAGATTGATGGAAATTCTTTTTGTACAGTTCTTGAGTATTGTAACGGTCATGATCTCGATTTCTATCTCAAACAGGTAAGTTGAAGTTTCAACACCTACTTTATTATTTCAATAACAAATTTATTTCCAATAAGTATGATGTCTAAAATATAAAATACTAGCTGTTCCTCGCGACTTCGTCCGCGTAGAATTAAAAAATATAGCCTATGTAATTCGGGGATAATGCGGCTTTTTATGAGTAAAAGAATTTTTGAAATCGGCCCAGTAGTTCTTGAGTTATTTCAATACATACAAAAATACAAAGTTTCTCTCCTTATAATATTAGTATAGATTTGTTAAAATTTTAGATTTTTTTTTATCATGTTTATATACATATATATACATGTTTGAAGAATAATTGTTATATGTTTTAGCATAAAACGATCCCGGAGCGCGAGGCGCGGTCCATCGTGATGCAGGTGGTGTCCGCGCTCAAGTACCTGAACGAGATCAAGCCGCCCGTCATACACTACGACCTGAAGCCCGGCAACATCCTGCTCACGGAGGGCAACGTCTGCGGAGAGATCAAGATCACTGACTTCGGCCTCTCCAAGGTGATGGACGAGGAGAACTACAACCCCGACCACGGCATGGATCTCACCAGTCAGGGCGCGGGCACTTATTGGTAAATATATTATTATTGTTCCTATTTATAAATTTTTATGATTTTTTTAATTAATTTTATTGCTTGTGATGCAGGTACTTGCCGCCGGAGTGCTTCGTAGTAGGCAAGAACCCACCAAAGATCAGTAGTAAGGTGGATGTATGGAGCGTCGGTGTTATCTTCTACCAGTGCCTGTACGGCAAGAAGCCCTTCGGTCACAACCAAAGCCAGGCGACTATTTTAGAAGAAAACACTATTTTGAAGGCGACCGAGGTTCAGTTTGCAAACAAACCTACAGTCAGTAATGAGGCTAAGGTAAATATATCAAAATTAAATTATATTACAATATCTCTTAGTTTAAAACAATATCCTGTAGTAAAAATATAGCCCCATAGGAGATAATCTTTTCTGGAATAAGAGGAATTGCATAGGTTTGAGAGTGCACACCCACTGACACGTTGCAAACTGTTTCTGTGTGCAGCTTCGTACATCGGGAAGCATTGCGCATTCACATCACACTCATTGATCACAATAGCTTGGATTGTAAGCGCACCGTGTGTCGTGTTTCAGAGTTTTATCCGCGCGTGCCTCGCGTACCGCAAGGAGGAGCGCATCGACGTG
>QDHC01000594.1:80234-109629 GCA_013186455.1 Papilio dardanus tibullus | reverse complement strand
GAGCCTTATCAACATACTTTTTAGTTTTGAAACTTTGTCAGTTTTTATCGAGAGTTGTAAAATGACTAAATATCATTTACAGATTAAATTGTTTAAGAATTATGCTTACTGTTGACTGTATTTATTGAGCAGGTGATAAAATGTGATTGTCCATTTGTGAATGGTTTTGTCCTTTTATCACTAGAGACCTAGGGATTATCCCTTGCATATTATATAAGTTATCCCTATTAAAAAAGTTAAAAGTATTACAATGGTTTTATTTCCATATATCACTATTTACTTTTTTTTTGTTCCATTTCAAACTAAGTAATAGCAAAATAGCATTTGTAAAGTAAACATACAACAAGAAGATATATTGTGGTTTGGTAATTTTGAATGGAGAATAATAGAAAAATGTTGACGATTTCCAAAGTTACCTTTGCGTTAGTAGCATTTTGGACAGCAGGGTTATAAAATTAAAATGTCCGTTATATCCCCGATTTTTTCCGAGGGTAATTTTAAAAGTTAAAAAACAACAATATTATTAACCTTGAGAAGAGTTCTACAAAACAATTTGTGGTATCCAATAATTAAACTTCCGTCACAATTAAATCTTTTAATTTTAATAACACTACGTTAGTTATCCTAAGTTACTAATAAAAAGTAATTTTGCTCGCTTCAAGCTTGAGGTTTAAGTATGAAGCTAACAAGTTTTCTCTCTAATTAATGTTTTCGTCCAGTCCGTCGGCGGTCGAGTGGCAAATCTCGCGATGAATGACTCCAACCTCTATAGAATACTTCCAGCCACAAAATAAAGTCTACTCCAAGTCAGACGACACTGCAATCATTGCCTACTTTTATTTATTAATACCCGACGTTGTTGAGCTTACGATGTTGTTCTGGAACTCGCATTTTTTTCTCTAAACTTCAGTTTGGCGAATGAAGTTTATTTTTGCAGTCGTTAATCCTCTTTCAATTAGGACTTTAGTTTTCAACGTTTATTTCTATTTACCACGTGTTAAATAAAAAAGTAAAAAAAGCTTTACTATAACTTTAATTCTGTGGCTATTGTTTACAAGAACTATTTATATAAACTAACGAAAGCGTAATAAATAACAAAATTTATGGTTATGTTCTACGCTAGAAACTATCTCAAGTGAAAATTTATGTCAGTTGTTACTGCTAACTAGCACATTTTTGTAATCAATTGGCTGTTAACAGATCCACAGTAAACTACCTTGGTTTTATTCACGTAACAGGAGTTTCATCTAAATATAACACTGCAATTCAGTTTGCTAGTTATAGCACTATGAATTGGAATTGATGAACCAATTTCTTAAGATAGCACTGAATAAAAATCGTCTATGCTCAATCTTCTGTCATTTTCACATTTCCATTCCGTTTTTTCTTACCTATACTTTTTTCATAACTTAGGTACGAGTGAAACGGAATGTGTTTTCTCTCACTAGGTTATTGCTCTCCAGGACCTGCATAGAGGGGAGCGAAATAAAAGCGCCGCCAGGAGCACATCCGTATCACGAGGTAAAGTCTCCGCTGCTCGCTCCTGGTGAATACTGTGACGAAACTCATTAACCTACTGCCTTTGACGTCATATTTGTTTATGTATGTTTCCTTCGATTGTTGATAAGACTTTGTATGAAAAACTTACTATGGTTTACCTAATATTTAAGGAGTGCAGAGAGACAATTAACTATCTAAGTTTCATATAAGTAGAAGGAAATGCAATGCTGGATTACTTGCTATAAATAAAATGCGTCCGATTCTGGTATTCATCTATTAAACAGGTTTAAATAGAAATTAAGCTAAGCTGTTCAATGTTATTCCCACTTCAAGACATTTTACTGTTTACCTACCATACTACGCGTTAACAATCCTAGATTGTGCATAAATTAGACTCAGACACCACTAACAAGATATAGAAGTGGCCGGCATTGCATTAGTTAACATTATTGATAAACAAAGCAGAGTGCACCGCCTACCATGCCCGCTGAGGTGACTCATGTAAACAAATACAACTGAAAATAATTACTGACTCGTTTATGTAAATTGTACAAAAAATCTGTCTCTCACATTGCGTTTGTACCAGGAACACGTTTATAAAATGTATTATTATCACTTACTACAGGAATGATTTGCAGTGTAAAAAGCAACAATCTTATTTTAGTTTGAATTACTACGAAATACGAACCACCTTTGCCATCTTATTTAAAATTACGTTTCTCAGAGATTTTTAAATTGTTAATTAAAGAGTATATATTAACTTTATTCAGGCTTCGTTTGCATTACACAGGTGAGGTATAAAGCGTGTATTCCTGTCCGCGGGGACGGATAACGAGGTGAGGCTGGATGCTTTGATGTGCAGCGACCTCGCCGCTCGCAGCGCCCCCGCTCTTGCCTCCGATGCACCTACATCATATTTATTTTATTGAGATGTTCTGATCAAGTGCCAGGTAGTAAAATTTCACGGCTACAAATTAAGCTGTTATAATAAGTCTTGTTTTATGACAAATTTATATTTCCACTCAAACGCCCAAACTAGAACGGTTAAAAGTGTAGTGAAGCTGTTTTTTTTTACTCTTATTATTTTATTATATAAAAGTTATTCTTGTATTTTGTTTGAGGTTAATTAAAAATTAAACCATAGAGTTCACACTTTGTAGTTTCATAGAATTGTGTAGCAAACGACTTTTCAGCATTTCACAGGGCGGAAAGCGACCTTTTGTGTTGCTGGCGGCTGAATGGTCCTCCCGGAGTTTGTGCGAGTTGCGGCGAAGAGACTATAGCGTGCATCGCCGCATGCTGTAGGCACGTACCGCTTTACCAGATGTCAGTGGATGTCTGGTTTTATTGTTACATTTGCACGTATTTGGACTTATACTAACAGTTGTGGTAAGTTGTTATTTAATACATTACTGTAACTTTATGTATCTCAAAAAATAAATACAGAGAGAAGGTAGTTAGGAAGAATATGCAAAATGTAACTCCTTCGAGCCGGATTTGAACCAGCGACCTATGGATGACAATATCAACTCCTCTACAGTCCACCGCTCTACCAACTGAGCTATCGAAGGTGCATTCGCTTACATGAATTCAATTATTTGGAGGAATATTTGAATGGCCGTCAATATTTTTAGCGTGAAAGTTCGTTACTGACACTTCTCCAATATGTAGACTTCGCTAAAGTGGGCTACACACTTTCAGTTTTAACTGTTCAGTTCGACTGCGCAGTTAAAACTGACGTGTGTAAGCAAAATTGAGAACCATACTGTTCGACCTTGCAGTTCAAATTGAAGTGTACGTCAGTTTGAACTGCACAGTTAAAACTTTACAATTACTAAACTGAGCGTCTGTAGCCGGCTTAAATGGAAGTTTCGAGGTAAATACGTTTGTAAAATTGTGTTCACATTCGCAATGCAGTTGGCTTTGTTTCCCGTTCATAGTGTGACTGTGAGACAATAGGATGTGCTGTTTATCGTCTGAGTCCTGTCATTGTGCGCATTGTTACAACTTACAGCGAACTCCAATGAGAAAGGATTTGTCTTATTCATTTGGATGGATTGCACGACTATTGTATATGTCATGGAAGCGGGATTCTGTACATATCTAATTATTGTAATCAAAATTTACGTTACAGTTGTCTGAGAGATATCGAAATGGCGATATTTCGTTGAAGTTTTACATCTTATTTGTTCGTTAAAATAAATCAGTTTTTCGTTACAACATTGTAGTTAGGATCATTTTGTTATCTTCCTTTGCGAATTTCTATCTTTCAAATTGTATCTAACCTCGTCTGTATTCCGTCATCAATGACCTCGGGAGTGAGGTAAAGTCGAAATAACATGCAAACATTCGTTTCTTATTATAATTTTAAGGTTATGCTAACTTGCTTATTTATGTTTTGGCAAAATTTTCCTAATTTGTACTATTTATCATAATTTTCAGATTTAGCAACCATACCAAAATTCTATAATTTATCAAATTATATGTTTTTAAAGTATCTGTATTCGATATCTTAGTGATATGTTTGCCATCATTTTATTTCCATTTATTGATATGAATGTGGTTCGTTCTATATATTATTCTGATGGGATGCTAATATAAATAAAGTGGCAAAGGATAATCGGAGCAGGGCCGGGGCTTTGATGTGCAGCGGCCTTGCGGGGCAGCGAGCCGAGCTGAGCGCGGGGCGAGGGACTGGCACACAAACCCTGTTATACATTTCATTTTTAATTTTCTCATGTTTTTCATTTAATTTACGGGCAACATGCAAGTTTTGTATTTCGATAACCTTTTAAAGCCGGTCACTAACACGTATTCGATCTTTCAGGAACAAATGCGAATTGGGTAAACTAGCATCGATTATTTCACACAATTCTATTGTTTTTCTCTTTGTTTTACTTTTCACCAATAGATTTATAGCACACTTAACCTTAACCTAGGCCTTAACCTTGTGATGTCGAGTTTTAGTTATTAGAGAAGGCGAGGCTCATCGATTACCCGGCGAGCCTTCCCAGCGGCTTCGTGCCTCAGTCAAGTCTTCCCTCGACCTCACGTTGATAGATTTATAGGCGTCACTACGCGTGCCATATTGTGCTAGCTGCTAGCTCAATATTCAATCAAACGTTCATCGGGATTAATATAAAATAGTAGACAAGTATAGAGTTCAAACAAGTATAGGTAAAGATTGCAGTCGTTTTAATGTTTAATTAACGTCTAAATGTAAAAAAAAAGCTTCCTTCGAGCCGGATTTGAACCAGCGACCTATGGATGACAGCGTTAACTCTTCTACAGTCCACCGCTCTACCAACTGAGCTATCGAAGGTGTGCTTGTTGAAACAAAACGTCGCAATGTTCAAGTTTTAATACAAATTCCTTCAGCCCTTTAACTAATACTAGCTGTTATTCGCGACTTCGTCCGTGCAGAATTAAAAAAATATAGCCTATTTTACTCGGGGATAATGTAGCTTTCTAACACTTAGAGAATTTTTGAAATCGGCCCAGTAGTTCTCGAGTTATTTTAATACAAACAAAAATACAAAGTTTCTCTTTTTATAATATTAAGTATAGAAAGGGTAAAACATGTCGATGTTCGTGAGTGTGATAAAGCACGTTCGCGTCTAAATGTATTACAGGTACCAAATTGCCTCCGATATTGTTGACTGTCGCCGTGTCTCGACTCAACGACCTCCTTTACCTTTATCTTTTATCTTCCACAAATTGTATTCCTCTTACTAAAATCGGATATTCAATAACCGACGTTGGCACAGGGGAAATAGTTTAGTATTTTTTTTTCTCTTATTTTATTAAGACAGTAACGATAATAATATTTATGGTACTGAATACTAAAAGGCTATCATATTAAAAATGTAGGCGCCTGAATAAAACAAAGAGACGTACTTCAAAGTTTCAAAAGTGCATTACATTATTAATAATGTGTTAATGTGCTAGCTACATTACGTAAAGTAAATACTTTTAAAACACTGTTACCTGTTGTTAAATCGTGGTATTCCAGGCTTAGAGAGTAAGTAATATTTTTTTAAGAGCACTGTCATGCGTGTTTGCCAGTGAAGTGTTTTAGTTAACTCCACTCCTATAGACTCCACTCCTGAGATATACTTATTATTATTAGCTTCATCTGGGAGCTTTATTGCGGCCTTGGCGAGGCGCGGCCAGCCGTGAGCACGGCTATCGCCATCCACCTGTCGACGATTTGACCTTTATAATAATAAACCCTTCTTTGTTCCATAATTAAAACTTATGTCTCTAACCCTAGGGCTTTATTAGACCGAGTTCGCGGAAAAAACGGAGATTTTGCTTCGGCGTAAGGTCGTTTTTTGCGTGACATCGGTCTAATGAAGACATTGAGTGAAGTCCTAAGACATGATTATGGCTTAGGACTTAAGTATTCGGCGGTTTTATTTGAATAACTGTGTTTTTAAATTGTAAATTACGAACTTTACATAACTCTTAGGTTAAACTAGATGTGCGTTGCAATCCTAAAAGTCTAAATTATAGTGTGCATGAAAAAGTTTTATTAAAATTGAAAGAAGTTTTATTTGGATATATTGGGGCATACCCAATAAGGAACAACTCTAAAATGACGACCCGACGCTCTTAGGTTAAGGAAAACATCGTGATGCAATCTGCACATATTAGTGAAGAAATTCAAAGATATGTGTATTCACGCAAAATACGCGCTTGTCGTGGAGTTGCAGAAAATGGAGCTCATCATGGCTCGAACCCTTTAACCTTTAACTCAAAAGTGTTTCATTTTATTCTGATTGTTTCGAATGCCGTCTATTCTATTGACTATTTTTCGTTTACTAGATAAATGGACTAAACGTTTGTCAAGATCTTGAATTGAATTTTCTAACAGCACCGTCGGTATTGATCGCCTGCAGTGAGAAGAAGCACTATATCTTTGTCAATTACTCTCCTGTCACTGATTTATGGACTTTGTGGCTTATAAAAAAATATTCTCAAGTATTTGTTCAAAATGACTAGATAATTTGATGTATAAATATATCAGGTAATGTAGTTTCAAGCATCATTACACGGAACCGGTGATCATGCCAAGATTTGAATGAAAACAACAAAATAGGTCAAGAATATAATTTTATTGTAATCTAACTATTCTATGGTTTAACGATTGATTTGTAATGCAACAGATGCATTAAATATTGTATACTTCGTTATGAAAGTTGTTAGTTATGTTGGATACAAATATAAATAAGTATAGTGTAACAGGGTTACCGAAAGTACTTGCGCGAAGCGATTCGATAGCGAAATATACGGAACTGACAATGACGTTCGATATCTCACATGTGACAAGCACATGACTTATCGAATGTCATTGTCGGTTTGCTACATTATAGCCGATTCCATCAGCGATATCGCCAATCGAAAGATACTGTGGGTAAACCCGCAGGTGTAAGAAACATGTTGATTAAAATTATATAATATTGTGAACTAAACATAGTCTGAGTATGCGTAATTGTTACTAAATATTATACCAATTACAATTGTAATGTGACACTATGAATGGCACTTTTATTTGAATGTTGGTTTTGCTGCTGAAACACATAAAAATATATAGTAACATAGGTTTTACGGAAAGTTTTGATTCTTGTACGACTGTATCGGACGTAAAAACCATGGCATTACTGAAGCTTACAATAACAAGGGAAATTATGTGTGTTATTTTCGTATTAATGCAAAGGTTAATATTTGTGTGAGAGAAAAGTTCAGATAAGGACTGCCATATAAAGAAATTCAAGAAGTTGCCAGCGAGAGTGTTACCCCTGTTAATAATGCTGCCGGCAGCTCCTACACCTTGGAGCTGCCGTCTTCGACTGTTCAAAGTCGTCCGTGTGCAGCGGCCTTTGTGGCACAAATGTGGCGGCATTGACATTGCTCTGGGTCAGGGACCCGTTTAGCTCCATTGCACGCGATCCGCTGAGTTTGGAGGCCGAATGTGTGCTTCAAGCGGAAATGACGAGGCTAGATTCAACATTGAGATATGGTAAATTTACAGGGCGGAAGATAGAAGGAACGCTCACATCATGTTATATTTTGAATCATAATAGGTAATCGTCATTTTATTTGTAGTAAATGTTAATGAATGGAAAGATTACAAGTATGAAAATTCAGGAAAATTACTTTAATTTTGTTTCAATGAACTAAATTCCTTCAGTCGTATTCCAGCCGGCCGTTGGACAGTTGGGTTTAAAAAAATCTTGTAGAAAGTAAATCATTCATCGCATAAAAATCCGGTTGTTTTGATTTCTTGGTGAAATAAGAGTTCTTCGATCTCAATCCTTCTGTTCCAATTTATTTTAACCTATTTCGATGTGACGTCTTACTGGTCTATTCCGGACACAGCGATATTTTCGGTTATTACTAGTTTATACTGACTGCGTAGGATACTCTAGACTGATTTCTAGTAGGCACCACTTACCTAATTTCTACATTTCTTGCTGATGCGACTGGCGACCTTAATGAGAGTAAAGTTAGCTGAAAAATCGTAAACGTCAAAAATCTTAACCACAAGAAAGTTATACAACGTGTCCCAAAATTAAATGTAGTAACCGATCTAATGATGAACTGGCACTGGCTTATCGTTGAATTTTGGGACACGCTGTAAGTGGCACTTCGTCTTTAAAAAAGTAACCGCGTACATACTTTATTCATATAAAACTCATGGTAATACAACATGCACATACAAATGTATGTTACGTCATCAGTTACGCTTTGTAACATCGACCAAGCAGACAGAAGGTATTATTGGTTAGATTAAAATAAATTCATTTCGCATTCGAGTTACGAACTCGTTTACAGCTTATTGCAGGGGTAGCATTCAGGTGTCGATCTTGAATTTAAATACATAATACATCAAAACCTAAAGTGGCTTTAAATAAAAAAAAACAGTAGAAATACTAATAATGGGACTTTGAAATCTTAAACTTATTAAGCATTTAAAAAATAAAAAGTTTTATTAATTTAAAAATATCTTTTACCTACTTTGATTCAATACACTCTTGTCAAAAAATCTAAATATTTTTTTGTTAAATGAAATAAAAAAAATGTTACGTACCCCTGTCGCATGCAGCATGCAGCAAGGATGTGCCGCGCAGCTATCTTACCGGCTGTGAGGAAACGCAGTCTATATCCGCCGAGGTCGATACCGTCGCTTCCTGCCAGGTAATAAACGTTCAGCTGGAAATAAGTACCTAGTTTCGGTACAAATTTCGATTACCATTACCATCGTCGAAGGATATTAATGCGTTGTTATGCTCGTATAATTTGTATGTTTGGTAAATTTTCGGTTTAGTGTTGCGTGGTTTGGTTACGTTAAGATTTTCATTGCTTTTTGGTGTAAGAAACGATACATATGTAATACCTAGAGTTTGTCTTATTGGTTTAATGTCAATGAGTTTCAGTTCAGTCAACATACATAAAGTTCATCACTATACAAATCGCTTCTGTCAAAGTTTGTTTGTATAAAAGATTACGAAAACCATGTTGTATTATATTCAAGGAGTAGAAGTATAAAATGAATGATTGTCATTCGGCCGGCGCTTCAATGTCGGTGGATAATCTGTGATGCTGCCGACACCGCAGCGGCACGGGGACGGCGATCATACGAGATGTGACAAGAATCAAGAATTTGACGAGGCCGAAAGGTTAAACAACCTTCTTCATATTGCCTTATTGATGCGCTGTAACAAAAAGACGGGAAATTCGTAAGCTTAGCAAGATTAACTCACTCAATTCTGTCCAATTTACGAATTAGAACGACTTTGTCATAAGCGTCCATAATTAGTTTGATTTAGGGTAACGACGTAATCAGCATTTAGTTCCAGTGAACTTGCCAAATTGATATACACATATCTTTGAAATATTAATCAGTTGATTTAAAATTTGATTTTTTAAGAGTTTCACAAATCTCATTAAATAGGTGAGTGTGGTGAGTTCAGTCAGTGACGTCATTAACCGATATTTGTAGACCATTTACTATTGTCAATGTTTATATTCCATTATTACAAGGAAAATCGCTTGTAGTTCACCAGTGACCAGACAGTGCGCTATTATACTCATATCACGTGTCGTTACTCATTATTCAATGTTATTTCTAAAATATGTCTTATATTACTGCGACAGAAATAATGCGATACAATCCTATCGCAATAAATTACTCAAAGTTACAGAAGTAGTTTAAGAAATTAAATTAAAGAAAAATAAATAAAAGCTTTCAAAGATTTTAAAGATTCAAATTAAAGTTCTATTTCCTCAGGACAAAACGGCTCTTTAATTTATTCGTAAGAGGTACGTAGTAGTATTTTTAAATACGCACGTCATGAAGTAAGTAAGTCTCTGTTTACCTTTCGTACCTATATAAGACCATGTACTTTAACTTGTTTCTGTCAATTTGCAAAACTGATGCAATTGGTAGTAGCAATAATAGTCTTACTTCTTTGTAGCTCGATGACCTCTTGCGATTAAGATCCCATTGTAATCAAAATCGATCACGACAAAGTTATTCGAATACGTTATTTTATTTGACACATCCTTCCTTCCCTATTATGTCTATTTATTCTAAGCCTTGTCCTTTTAAAACTGCCCTTGGCTGGCAAACACACAAATATTGTTAATGATCTTGTGTTCCTGTCTACAATCGGTGGTACTAAAATCTATGATATACAGCCCTTTTTATTCCTAGGACTGTTTTATCTGACACGAGATTACGAGAAGTGTACATTATACGGGTTACATTTAGTTCTGATCCAGTGAAGGTCTGGACTATATCCAAGAATCCAGACAAAATATATGTGACACGGAATATTTGGATCTAGTATGTTATGTATTTAGACCGACTACGTACCGAATCGTTGTTCGTTTATATGATTAAACATTAAATTGAGAATAATTTATGTTTTGATATCTTAGTGTAAAGCCAAAGAATGTGAGAGTAACAAATAGTTTGAGTTAAAAATAGAATAAGTAATTGGTTGTAATATTAGATTTAACATACGTAAATAATGTTGTGAAGAAACCACGAGACAGTAAATATTATTTGCATAAATAAATTGTACAGTTATTATATACGGTGTCGGTGTGTATTAAAATATTGGCAAACGGCATTTCTGAACACAAACAGAAAAGGTTAGAACGTACTGTTAACCTTTCCGGTTCAATGATTTAGTTGGAGAATTTATTCCACACTGTATATTCAGCATCTTAAATTCAAAGAAGGATTGCGTGTTTTTGTTTCCTTAGCTGTGGGCATAAATTATACACTTTAGACAATAAAGGGGGCATCGTCCGTGTTGCCATGACGTCGGCGGCAGCTATTTGCGTCCGTTTGACTGGTAACCGTCAAACTGCAGATTAGCAAGTGCAGAATGCATGGTTTCGCTTGATTTACACTACGCTGCTCACTGGTACATTTAACCCACTTCAGATATGCGCTCGTGTTTAATTGTCGGCCAACAGCCCTGGCACTACTCAATTTAAATATAGGACAAATGAAGTTGCGCTAATGAAAACGAGCTGAATAAAATTCTAATTGGAATGTATAAAACTGTTAAAGTCAATAGTTTTCTCCCCAACATGATCAATAACTATGTTGTTTCGAATTTATTTTTCTGAATATGAAGATCAAAATGTTATATTACAGCTACAGATCATTTGTAGTTTAAATTTTTATTCCTCAAAGAATTTGCAAAATTCACTGATGAGAAACAATTTTAAACAAAGTTAATTTTCTATAGTCAATTTATTTTCTTTAATCACAATGAAAATTTTAATATTTAATAAATATAAACTGTAGAGTAAGTAAAAGAAATCTGAAGTAGATTTGTAGCTCCGTATTACCTATTATACTATCAATAAGTACGTCCTTTGAGAAGGGTCTGTTGGAAGGTTGTAAGCTCTTTTTAAATACTCTTGACATCGTAGGAATATCTTACTACTTATTAGTCTAATAATGTAATCATAAGTAAATTATTTTATCATCTGACATACATAGCTAGAGGTACTTATTCGATCAATGTTCAAGATCCTACCTCATCTTAAGCTGTGATGTTTATAATGTATTCAGCAGTTGTCACTTATAAGGTTAAGTTTGATTTCGCTTTTTATAAGCCGAATTAAGTAACTGAATTACAAAAGTTCGAGTTCCAGGTCTCCTACCTGCCCCGTATCTCCCTGCGTGCTTCATTCATTTTCGATGTCCGGTATTATACGGCTAAAGGGAAATGTGCCTACTGCCGACTGCCATGTCGCCCCCTCGCGTCTTGCCTTTCGCCCCTTGCCCAAGTTTCGCCGCAAATTATTACCCGACTGACGCAAACGGCGCGCGCTCGGCGCCCGCCACCGCCACCGCCGCCGCCAGTCAGTCATCGAGCGGCGGTCTTTAGAGGTGCCGGTGTGAAGTTCAGTAAAATATAGTTAACTGTTTAAGTGACATGCGCGCTTTTTATTAATTCGTGAATAAAAACAAAACATCCATTAGGAATTGAGTGAACCGACGAGTGTCCGTGCAGTGTACGAATTTCTTAACCAGATTATTTCTTTAATCCGCGATCGTTTTACTTTTGTGGTGTGTTTATGTTGGAAGCGCGGCGCCCGCTCCGTCCGGCGCGCCAGAGGGACGTCGCCCTCCACTAGTCCCAATAGAGGTGAGGAACTAACACTAAATAATTTTATTTCTTTATTTGGTTCGCGAACTTCATGGAAAAGAACTTCAAGTTGATATATCGCTAGTAGAAAGCCGGTTTACCCGCAGACGAAAGAATTTCGGAAACAAAATCCGGTTACGAAACACCAAATCTTATTCGATATTTCTCTTATAATGGAAATTATAAGAAAAGTCCATAACGTTTATTTAAATTGTTGTATATAAATAAATAAATGGAATATTATTAATTGATTTAATTATTTTGTTTAATTTCCTTACGTCGTTTAAGGAAAATTACAAATTAATAATTTCTAATTCTTTCGTTACTTCTATTATAAATTAAATATTGTTTTATCCTCCTACCGTTGAAAGTCAGTTAAAAATTAATTTATATGTTTTAACGACAAAATGTATTCCTATAATGGTGCAGATAAGCTGAAGATAGCTAATAAAGCTAATTTGTATCCGTCAATCGTCGTCTACTTCATGCTTCTATGAGACTGTTATACTTAGTGTTATTAATTGGTCACGTAAACTCCCTAAGGAATCCCTTAGTGCATAGTGCAGATTTCTCATACTAAAACACAACTAATTCCTTAACAAATTTTACTGCGGCAGTAAGAAAAACGTTTTCAACAAATCGACGGTGTATTTATGCATACAGAAACGACATGTGGCAAATTAGTGCCTTAATAAATTCATTTCATTAATTAAAAAAATCGATAATTGAGTTAAATAGTCAACGAAGTGACTGAAAAAGGTAAATACATGAATCAAGAATTCTCACCGTTTAAGGTAATTTAAATTAGAGTAATTAGAAATAAAATAGGCATTTAGACACATGTGGAATCTGAGTTAGTGCTAATTGATTCACTAGAACCTACGCCTTTGAAATTTTTAACACCGCTCTCACAATCCGCGACCATTTGATTCCATAATCAGTCCGTAGTTTTTATTTTAATATTAAAAGGTCAAAAAAAAAGGAATCAGTAAACTATATTTGCAGCGTTGCTCTCGCAATTATTGTTTAAGCATATTTTTATGCGTGACCTAGTTTTGTAAATGGTGGGAATCGACTTCAGAGCTCTAGACCAGGATGAGACTTAGCTCTAAAACAAATATAATATCGTCAGTATTTTAATTCATTGCTATAAATGTTACCACGATAAGTTAAACATTATATCGGATGATTAGCTAAACCTTACTTATTCCCGGGTTTAATTTTTATTCTGGTTCACTAAATCCTTGACTTTAGTTGCTGTATTCTTGAATATTCGTCAAATAAGCATTTTATAACTTTACAATAGCATGGCGGTTATTTCGTGGGTCGTGTAACTGTATTCTTTTTTTTTTTTGCTTCGTTTAACACGCTGTAGGTATTCATGGCGACATACTTTAACCAGGGCGTCGTATGATATAGAAAATAAATATTTTAGCAAGAAACATAAACAACGACATCAAACATAATACATCTCTTTGCAAATTACTTGTATACATAATGGTTAAAAAGATAAATATAGGTATGTTTGGTGAGTCACAGTTTTGTATCTTTGTATTTCTTATCTATATCTCGTTATTATTACGCATCTAAAAATAAGCACTAATGCCTTGTTCGCACCAGGATAGTATTTTAGTCAAGTAGCAAGTAGAATTTATCTGAACAAAGGATTTACTACTGTTCGGACTCGTTTAACTACGCATTGGGATAGTAATTTAGTAACTAAACGTGTCCGAACAGCGACATTTTAGTAGAGTAGATTAGTAAATTCTTTGTTCGGATACTTGCTACTCCACTAAAATACTATCAAGGCTTAACAGACAAGTTTAAAAGAACTTTCTGTGGATCAAGTCATTAGCCATTAAAAATACCTAATAAAAGGACTTTTTATGTCGTCTCAAAATGTTATTTATATTTATATACATTTTTAGAATATTTAAATTGTCCAGTCAGACAAAGCTTAACTGCAGTCTTGACCTCTACCTTTATAGTAATGTGTATGCATTTAATATGTTTTAAAATTATTTCAAGTACAAATTGCCAGTAACAACAGTAACTTTTATTACGCAAGAACATAACTACCAAGTTCTTTCAAAAGTAAATTTAAAATTACTCAAAAGTAAATATGAGTATGTACTTATATATGTTTTTTTACGCATCACTTATAGACCAAATCAAAAGTTGGATAAGTTTTGCGATTTGAAGACCTCGTAAATTTTAAAACAAACTTGTTTTAAGCTTAGTTATGAAGCTTATAATTCAATAATTTGCTATGAAATTTGAAACCGGTACCTAAGTAAACGTGGCTTTGAGGGAAGAGCGCTCGTTGTGTTAGCTCTCTTAGTAAGTAACTCTCGATTTAAACAACCCTTAGGGTTATACAATCTTTATAGGGATCTATAGAAAAAAAATTAATACTAGTTAAACATAATTTGGCTATTTGGAGTAATATTATTAACTTGATCAGTTGACCATAGTACATCATTTTTATTCATTTGTAACTTCCGAAAGAACCACGTTTGAATATATGCCTAAAGTATCTTGATTTAATAGTGAATACTGAATATATATTTACTACATTAGTTTATTGGTCTTCGTATCAAAAATAGTTAATACTAATGGAAGAAAAAATAAACTCATTGCCAAAAGTCTCTAAAAGCGTAGGGACGTAGACAGTCATCGCTCTTTTATGTAATGTAATTTATGTATTTCGAACAATTTTATCATAATTTCGTAACACGGACAATACATTGTACGCTGATTTCGAATACTGGGAGATCAGAAAATGCTGCCATATTTTATGAGGTTATCCGATGACGTAATCAACTCTGTTCTGTGGATGTTCATTACATTGTCCATTTAAATTAAGCTCCTTGTTACAGTTAATATTACAATGACAGGCAAGCGCGTGCAATAAAATGTTTTCGTGTATTCATTTTATTTTTAACAACGTTATGAATCTAAAATTTTAAATAAAAATGTAATGCAATTGTTTCATATACCAGAATAATATTGGAAACCAAATAGAACGATGTGCCATAGATAAATATACAAAACTTAACTTCATAATACAATATGCTACCTGATTGCTCATAACAATTTTACATCGTTAATCTATTGTAAGAGATTTTATTTGCGAGTACGCAACATGGAGCTAGCTGTTTCTAATTTATAGCACCTACTCCGTGTCATTAATAGACAATAAAATATCAAAATATCTTCTGCATTACCCATTATTACTGATAGTACCTTGTTTACTCTTGTAACTAAGGTTGCGTGCACACCTAACTAATCTGTCGCTTTAGTCCCGGAGTTGGCGTCCGGCAATTTTATACGGTGCCGTGATTGATAGTCTGCATTATCGCTGTAAATAAATTGCACTAAGTCCTGTAAATTGGCTTCATTTGCTATTTACTTCGCTTTAGTTAGTTATAGCGGTTTAGTCAGTGTGAACACTTTTTTACACTCATAAGTTTTTATTGGCAGCCAAAACGTGTATAATTAAAATCACATTTTGTGTTATTTTGATTTCTGTTTGTAAAACTGCTCATAAAAATGAACAATTTTTACGTCTTTTTTACAATCAAAGAACGATTTACGATTACTAAAGAATTGTATCTTTTAATTAGCATCTGAAAGCTGTGCATTAAGAAGTTATTTTTGTTCATAGCTTTCAGACAAAAACAAATGAGATAATTTTTATTTATTTTATCTTTTCTATTATCTGTGGTGTCTATAAATATTTGTTTTCTAACGCGGCGCAGGTCAGGATGTTCTCAAAAGGCATGTTTTACTTCTAAATGTTTCACCTCAAATTATTGGTGAGCATCTCGTGTGAGGAACATGAATCGACCAACCCATAATTAAGCTGGTCCGTCCGGTCGTAAATCTATTATTAAAATGCCTCGTAAACATAACTATTCTGTTTATTTCTTTTTGATATTCATAGAATCGTGACAGATGTTGGGCACGGATTATTTATCTTGTATCCAATGGGTCTTGTTTAACATGGTTCACAAGGATCATTATCAAAACATAGCTGTCAGTTTCCGACGGCGCAAGTCCGCGTTCACTCCCGTCGCCGCCACGTTAAACGTCTGGTATAATTACTTTTTGAGGAAACGTGCTCTTTATAACGTATTCATAAAGAACTGTGAAGCAAAGTCAGTTCTAATAACGACTTTCGTGTTGAAGAGATTATTATATTTGTGTTAAGATTTTCATTCAGTAAGTTCACATGTTTTGCCGAGGAAAATGATCCAAATAAGGCATCAGATCTTTAAGTGTATGAAAAGAATAAGTACAAAAAGGTAATCTTTTCAAAGACGCTTTTGTTAAAGTAGTATTAAGTCCATTAACTATGTTCAAAGTTTCATTACAGTAATGTGCCGTATATTTCTTCCGCGTGACCTCATTTCTTGTTAAATAATTGGGATGAAACATTGTAAACATTATATTGTTAAGTTTACCCTCAGGCGCCGTTATAACGTGAATAACTTCCGCCACGTTATTGAACGTAATAAATTGAATTGTGTCGTACAACATGTTGGCGCGTGTTTTTACGCGCTTTTATTTGTAAAATTAACACGTTAAATGGCAACATTGTCGGCTTGGAGTAATTGGCAAAGTTGAATTAGCATTTCTACGACTGACGTTAACGAAATTAATGGAGTATCACGGTTATGAAATAAATCTATTATTTTACACAATATGTTGGTTTCGTAATTTTCGGGATACGTCATCTTTAGCGAGGTTCTTTGAGTAAATCTACGTAGCTTGAGAAAAGCTACGTAACTTAAGAGGTGTGTGGTAAATGTTCATTATTTCAAATAAAATAAAGGGTGCTTTATTAAAAAAGCAATTTGATAACAAAATTACTAGAAAACTAACTTTATAATATTGTTCGAAACTTATAGACTTTACGCACAGTGTCGTCAACATTTTATTAAAATAAAAATGAAATTGCTCTTGAAATTTTGAACGTATATTTCAACTGGAATCAATATGGTTGGTAGTAAAATAGTCGCAGACTGCCGCGTACTGTAATTCGGGATGAGCCCTCGATTTTCTCTACGTCGATATTTTTCAAAAGGAACGACGTTCTGCAGTTTTTATACCTAATAATATTGCATTGCGTTCTTTATGTGAAACTGATACCGATGTTTAGAAAACGTTCGGATATGTTAAAAACATTTTTGAACAAAGCTGCTAAAGATCTAACATTAGTCATAAGACTTTTAGAGCGCAGTTTGAGTGCAATGACTATGTTTAGGATGTTTAAATTTAAATCTTAACAGAGACTTTAATGATGTGAAACTTGAAGAGATGTTTTCTTTTAATCGAGGGCAGTATTTTTTGTGTACGCAATAAAATGGTAGTAACCCGGCTCAGTGTTTACAAGCGTTCTGGTTCCGCAAACCATTACAACAGGATTTATAAACACATAAAGTAGTTTCTGTCGGACTTGTGCCGAAATGTCAATATTTTCATACCGCAATCGTAACGTTTACGTAGCTATAGCTAAAAGAAACTTTAGTTTTCCTTAACTAATTAGGGAACAGTGTTCGATATTAATTTGAAAAGCATCAATTTTACCTTGTATTTATTAATATAATATATTCCATAATAGTATGGAGACAATTTTCTTTATGATTTTTATCGTAAACTTATCGCCCTTGAATCTATCGTTTAAAACAACAGGCGATAAAAACATAGCTTATATTTAAAAAATCTTTTACCTCAATAAAAATATAGATGAAAGATTTTACTCAAGTATAAATATATTTTTAATTTAACCTTAATCCGGTACTTAAATGATACAGCGTAGCAATTTAAGAAAAAGAAACAAAATAACTTCAAGGTATCATCTTTTATTTGTTCGTGGTACAGCTCGACCCCTAAGCAGATCGCCTTGAACAATACAAATTGTACGTAGACAGGTGTACCTTCTCGCGGCACGTGAGCATTGTTATAAGGCTTCTTACCTTGTTCGCATTGACGAAACATTGGTACGAAAACATATTGTCATCCTGCTCATTCCCGTTAAGTAACAGGGATACCAATATGTTTAGCAGGCGAAAATTAAAGGTTATATTTAGTGAAAATATCAAGGGATTAGAGTTGCCATGTCTTAGGTTACCTCTGTTTATTATCATAAACAATCTGTGGATTAGGGTATCTATTTTTCTTATGTCTTTGTCATGTGTAGTTAGCAAAGCGCTGGATCAGTCTGATAAAAAAGAAGAATTTGAAGACCTTCAAAAACATAACACAAGATACTTAAATAAGGAATGTTTTCTAACCAAAAAAATATATAAAATAATGTTGCGTCTATACTCGGTACGGACGTCTGTTGATTTTAGTATCTAATAGTGTGTACACGACACGTATAAATGAGCGGATGTCCCAGCATCTAAGCCATCTTTACCGACTACCAATGTGTCCTGGATGACGTACTAAATATCGCACTAAGCAAATCCTCTATATCCCTGTATATTTTTCTTATTTAACGTAAACATCGTATATGTTTATGATTTAATTTCAGTACATTTACTTTGTTTTTGGTTTATTCTAGTATATGAAAAGACTGTAAGGTTATATTTATTAAGCGAACTAAAGAAGTGAATATTCAAGTTTGCTTAATATCATAAAAATCTTATTATTATGCCCTAAAATTGTTTCTTTCATATCGCCTTAACGCCTTATACGATATCAAGGTTTGAATTAATTAACTGACGCTTATTCAAATCGCATATGAGGCGATGTCCTACATTAATACAGAATTGTTTATGTATTCTGAATAATTGAAGCGATATTGAAATGGTCAATACATCTGGCATTCAATAACCATCCGCCTGAGATTCGATTTCAATACGTGTAGCCAATTTACATATCTTTTGAGTATTTACTATGCGATACATGTACCATACAATTATACATATTCATAAGTAGATATAAGTTATAATAGGACGCTATTGTATACTATAATATTTGTATATCAGCAATTGTCATCGTCACCAGCTCACTATATGCCCCATTAAAGGTCTCGGAGCCTACCCTTAGCGACGATTATTTACTTGAAACACTATTTAAAAAGTTAAATTATACCGGATTATCTACTACTAATTTTTGTACATTATTCTATAATATTTTTCACAATATATCCAAATTGTAGTAATCGTAATCAAATAGTTTAGCTAGCATCATTGCTTGTTTATAATAATGGAAACGCAGCATAGAGCAAGCTAATTAAAAATTGTTTACGTAAGTTATTATTACTTAAATAAGCTCTATGTCGCTTTTAAATTTTAATAAGGTTATTAAAAATAATAAAGAAACAGATTACGGAGCGCTTATATTCAATCATACGATTTTAAATTCATATTTGGTAAAAGAAATCACAAGAGTTATAGCCTCTCAAATTATAATCGAAAAAAATTGAACATTCGTTTAAGTGAATTTTCTCTCAGAACTCAAGTTCTTTCTATAATGGCTACCAAATTATCGTGTAATTGCTTTTATACAGATAAAGTTGGTCTGTATCATTGATCGTACACTTTAACTTGACCTAAAGTACTGAGTTCTGTAGCTCTCTCGTTTTATTGCTCGCTTTTATTAACAATTAATGAGAAGGTTGATATTATGATACAAATTAAAGTTTCGTCGTTCTCGGTATTCAGGACAATAAAGGAAAAGTTAATTTCGCTTCTGTTCTGTTCGTTGTTTTATTGTTTTTTCTTAACGCAAATTAAACAAATGAACTTGTGAATTTGCGTACAACTATCGTTGCCGTGTAATGTTTACCCCATGGCTTCATTAGTCCCAGTTCCTGGAAAAAGCGGAGATTTTGCTACGGTCAGTGTGAGGCCGTTTTTTGCGTGACATCGGTCTAATGAAGCCGTAGGGTTAGAGCACCTCTGAATCATAGAAGCTGTAAAAAGAACACATTTCAAAACATTAAGTAAATACAAAGTTAGAGTGGTTGTTTATGTAATTAATAGAACGGAAACGGTTAAAATTAGATTAAAACTGTATTTATGTTTTGAATTCCAAACAAAATTCCAAAACGTTTAAGTTTATACTTCCTGAACTGAAGTGGGTGTGAAATAATCCTGAACTGGCGATGGTAGCCCTAAAACGCGACTGAGACATTCTTCGTGTTAAAAGCGAACATTTATCCGTTTAGACTTTAATACGAGTAGATGTTGTAATAAATGCTATTGTTTTGTTTATTGATTAACATTGAATAAATTGTTACTAGCTTGTAATTAAGTAAGCAATTATTATTATGCTCAGTTTCCCTTCAAATGCAATTTATGTAGTTCGTTTCCTTCACTCCTTTCTAATCTTAATTCAATACTCTTTTTTTAGCTCATGTTCTCTTTGCAATCTATCCTTTCTTAAACTTTTTACCGAGGAGACAAATTATTCATACGTTTATTTTAACACTCCATGTATCAGGGGGATTACACAAAGTATCTTTTGATCGGAGATATCGCTGATGGAATCGACAAAAATGTAGGAAACAGTCAATGACTTGATAAGTTATGTGATTGCCACGTGTGAGATATCGAACGTCTTGTAGCGCATGTACTTTAGGTAATCTCCCAGGTCCTTCTTTCCTAAACGATGTTAACCTTTTGTTTCCGATCTTTTTCTAAATGCAACCAGAGCCGCAGTTTCTGTTTTCATATTATATGTATGTAGATAGCAAGTTGTTAGTGATACGTATTTAATCGTTGCTGTATAAGCGGCTGACTACAGATAACATTTCTTTATCACATTTTAATTAAAAATATGCAATTTATAAACCTGCTTTAAAAGTCATGTCGGTCCTACTAATAGGAACCGTCTCGGTATAAACTTTTAATTCATTAAACCGAATACGCTCAGCTTTAACTGTACAGTTCTCCTCCGCAGTAAAAACTGACGTGTGTAGACAAAACAGAGCTGCACAGTTCGGCTGTGTAGTTCAAATTGACGTGTGTACGTCATTTTTTGCTGTACAGTTAAACAACTCAACGACTGTAGCCGGCTTTCAATTGACTATTATTATGTTTTATTAAATATTAATAGCGCATAATAAAACTAATATGACATAATAGTAATGTAAGTGTATATTATTTAGTTAATTGCTTCTACCAGTCGAATTAAGATTAATCCTCATACATCAATGTCAATTTGGTATGCCGCTTAACGTGTAATTTATATGTTACTTGTCATTCTATATTCGGTGTATTATTAACTGAAATCTAATAAAACATGTATATTATCTGAGTATGGCCAATAGTAGCTTCTATCATCTTTTAATAGTGGTAGAGCCAGCTTTAACATCTCCGTACGAATTGTCCGGCTCGCCCGGTGAAATACCACGGCCACACAGAAGACAGACGTGAAATGGAAGCAATTCCGTGTTTCCTTTGCGGAGTGTGGTGCCGGAGGGCTAATTTTAGTCCACTTTCCCTTCCTATCCTTTTCTTATAAGGAAACGATGGGAAGAGGAAGTGGATTGGGGGGGGGACGTATGCGTCCCCCCCCCGGGAAGAGGTAATATCCACTTGCTGTGCGCCTGATCCTCATTAGATTAAGCGTAGGCAACGCATCTGCAATTGCAGATTTCTATTGGCAGCGGTCGCTTCGCTTTTTCGGCGAATCCAGAAGACCGCTTGCTCGTTTGCAACTTTGTAATATAAAAAAAGGTCTTCAACCCTTGTTTTTTCTTTTTTTTATAAAATAGGAAAATGTGTATTTGTGTTTACAGCTAGATTGATAAGCAGTTTTTTTTCTTTTGCCAACAATTACATTCATACAATTTTTATCTCTCTGAGAGCAATGGCATTTTAGATCTTATCTGTACTCATTACGTTTGAGATGATATTTGTATAACGTAAAAATGTTCGGTCACATTTTCTTTTGTTCCTCTTCTTTAATTTAAGGTTTACAACCTTGTCGATGGAGTTCTTTCCAACCCTCTCTGTCCTGTGCCAAGATCTTGATCTTCTAATACGACACGACGTCCACTTTCTTTTTTATTTGATCTATATAACTTGCCCTTGGTCTTCCTCTCTTTCTTTCTTTCTTTTGTTGATTAAGATTAATCTAGTTAGAACAAAGGAAGTATCCCCTTATTTATCAATGACTCATAATTGCATATGTTTATTCTGTATTGTTATTGCATACTCGGATTACCTCCGGATATCCACATCTTATTAGAAAGTGAATGAATCATACGAGTATGTATCAATAGCGTATGATTCAATAGCGTACATCAAAAATGTATGGAACTGATAATGACGTTCGATATAACACGTGACAAGCACATTATTTATCGAATGTCATTGTCAGTTTCATACACTTTTGTCGATTCCAGTAGCGATATCGCCAATATAAAGATACTTTGGTTAACCCCCCTGATGTTATAATGTAGTCATTACAGTTTTTATGACAAAATCTTTATTTCTGTTTTTCTTTGATTATTTACGTAAAAAAAATAATCGGTTTTCTTCTAATCTGTAATTCTTGATTCATTAATTTGTAGATGTGCAGCAATATGTGTGACATGGAAGGCGTCGGGTGGCGTCACAGCATATGACAACTGTTTAATCGTGCTCGGAAATAGTCGCCCTTGGCCGCCAACTTCCGTTCATTTTGTATTTTGGCCAAGGAATAGTTTGCACGGATACTGTAGGGGACGCTATTCGCAAGGGATTTAAAACATGTATTTGACGTCTAATATATTACTGTTATGCTAATTAAATGGATAGTAATTAATTAGGCTTTTAATGTATTACAGTGTTTAATCGATGTGTATTTTGTATATCAATTCATGAATGCTTAATCTATCTTATCTTGACTATTACGCAAATCGGTAGCAAAGCATATTAATTAAGGTGATTATTTGTATTGTTAATTGATTGTTCGTTATGAATTTTATAAATACTATCTTATCCAAAACAAAACCCAAAATAACGTGAATAAATTCAATGTCATGAGTATAGAGATTGCCTTTTTTTGGTAAAAGGTAGCAAATCTAGTCTCTAGCTGCTAATTACAGAGGTTATGAAGGTGCATACTGTAACAGGACAGGAAAGGACGACCTAGGTGGCATTTTTGCGACAAACAGTCGCGCAATAAAAAGTCACAACTAGGCCTAAATAAAATAGTAATCTAGTCGTAGTTCGTGGGCGGGGATAGTTTTTGTGATAAATGATTCCAGACGAGGCGAGATGTTGTACGTACACTGTTGTAAATAGCAATATATTTATTAATATTTCGAGGTGACAGTCTATTTTCGCCGACGCGATGTCGTGCCGCCGCCGGGCTTACGATGACGGAAACCCGGTTAAGTACGGTTAGTCTTTTTTCTACAGCGGAATATTTTTGTAGGAAGCCATTTCGGATTATGAAAATGAACTTTAACAGTGGATTATGGTATATATTATTATGTTTCAGACTATCACTATTTGTTATATGAAAGTGAACTTGCTATACATGTCCGTAGCATTCAAAGTGTTGTGTTTAATTCATGAATGAATGTTCGTCTTATTCCTTCCGTATTCAGATTATAAGATGAATACTTACGTATTAAAATATTAAAAGTTCAGTAAAGTCCTACTTGTTACATTTGATTGGTATTGAACTAGGAGAGGTCAGTACCAAGCGTAAATAGTTTGAGAGATTTATATTTTACACCGTAGTGATTTCTAGTACATCCTACATATACAGGAAATGTGCAGTGTAGTTTGGAATGTAAATGTAGGCGTGCGGTTTACAAATTGACTAATCTGTTACGTAACGATTACTCGAAGATCTAATTTTGTGGCCGAATAAAAGTAATTGTAAGTATCTGCATACTAATTAATACAATCAAATAAACGAGAAAACTCTATAAGCGATAAAGACAAATATCACGCTCCTTTGGACTTGCTGATCCAGATTCGACTGTATTACAAGAACGTAATAAATTATATAAAATATATTTTTGTCATCTAACCTTTAGTGGATCTTTTTTGTAGCAATAAAATACATTTTTCATAGTCAGTTACATAACAGAGGATTACAACTAGCTCATTGAGTATGCGTGTAGGCCACACATGAAATATTCACAGTCAATAAAAGTGACATTTGTAAGATTATAGTTGTCAGTCTTCAATGTCAGACTTCATTGCTCATTGTTTTATTCGATCTTTTTTTATTTATGTCGAATAATATTAGAGTTGATATATTGATATTGTTGATTGACAATATTCATATTGTAGATTACACTTCTGTTTATCATATTTACTAAATAAACATTTTCCCTATTTCTAACATATTTTATTATGAATTTTAATACAGCTGTTAAATTGCATTAAATTAAAAGACAGCTTTAGTTTTATCGACACTAATGGCGTTAAGTAAGTGCTTTTTATGGCTAAGTCAATAGTAATTGCAAAAGGAATATATTCAATGTTAAGTTAATACATAATTATCCGCTGTATGCAAATGCGCTACTTGTTTCAAGGTTGTGATGACTTCACGCGTTTGCGAACTTGTTTTACTGCAATCATTAACTAAACGCCTCTTCGTTCTCCCTCATTAACTATATTATTTTTTAAACGTTTTGTTTTTTTTTATGAGGGAAGGGGCAAACGAGCAGCTGGATCACCGAGGTGACTTTTGAACTTTTGGTCTTCGACGCCCATGGACATTTGAAACACTCGAGGAACCGCAAATGCGTTGACGGCCTTCAGGGAATAGATAGGCTCGCTTCTTGAAGGACCCTAAGTCGAAGTGGTTTGGAAATACCGCCGAGGACAGACCATTCCACAACGCGGCTGTGCGGGTCAGAAAGTTCCGCGAAAACCGCATGGTTGCGCGTGGATGGAACCTGGTAAACCTGGTGGATGAAACTTAACCTGTATGGTTCAACCGTATTCCACGCAGTTGCATTGCACCATTGGAAATAGATAACTCGATTACTATCGAACTGGTAGCTTGTTGGGAAAGGATCGTAAGTTTAAATATTTACTCGAAGTATCGTTCCTCCGGCAGGATCACGATTATATTAGAATACCATTGTGTACAAAAGCCACGCTGTATTAGCAGAAGTAGTATGTTCCGCCATGTACGCACGCGGCGTCACGCCTGTTTGGTCCGATACGTGACTAAAGTTCCTTTATGCCTCTTATCGACGAAACGATTCGATATGAACCAGAGACCGAAATTCAAAGATGTTATGTTTTAACGATTGTAGTATTTATGCGGGTTTTTCCAGGGTACCACTTTATAATACGCATGTCAATTTATCATACCTTTGATGTTAACGTAATTATAAATTAGGGTATAGAGGTGAGGTTTTTATGTTTAAAGGCGGAACAACTGCGTACCATCTTAATTCTAAACATTTGCTTCTGACATTAAATTAAGCAATGCTTACATGTTTGTGAAGTGTTATTTAAGAGATAAACTGTATTTGATTTTTAATTCATTACCTTTTCGTAATTATATTTTGAAGTTTAGTTTTTATGCTATTACAATTCTAGATTATTTTTCAAAGCATTATATCAGAGCGGATCTAACGCGTTCCGTCACAGTCTCGTACTTTACGACGGTTCACTTCAACCGTACGGTATAAACGATTAACCTCAGTTTAAAAACATTATAATATTACTCATATGTGACTCAACTGTATGCATTATGATTATCGTTGTGTGCTGAATTAAAAGTGTTTATATTATATTTAAACCAGGAATAATAACAAAATAGGTAATAGAGTTGCGTAATCACGATTTGCAATTGTTTCATTATCTGTTATTTTTGTTGTCACAACGGGATTAATTCTACTAAATAATTGTATTGCGTTTATATTGAATATAACTAATGTAAACATACAACACGTGGATGTATTAATGTTTATTTCGTGTTATCAGATTGTAGCTCTAATAATATTTGGCAACATAATTGAATCTAATAAAAACAATCAAATGTTTTTATTTTCAAGCTTCGTTTAGTACCTAATTGGATAAAATATTCTTTGCAAACTATAACATGCTACATTTGGATTTTAATTTAATTTTCCGTTTTTGCCACTTCAAGTCAAGGTTAACAAAGTTATAAATCTTAACAGATCGTTGCAAGTAGTAATTTAATTAAAAAATGTACTAAAAACCTAGGTAGAGGATAAAGATTATCAAAAATAAATAAAATTTAGTATAATTGTCTGCGCAATTTAATAAAATTTTGTTCAAATTAAGTATGTTTTTATTTTTATGTGAAGTATGATCAATTAGCTATTGACAAATAAATAATAGGGACTCATTAAATTTAACCTTTCGAGACATATTTCTAAACGCCAGTCATACAATTCATAATAATCGTAGATAGCTATTTATTTTAATCTCTGGGATAGCAATGAGCATCTTTCAGTATTAAAATCCCTGTTGTAGGCGTAACAAGAATATTTCCTTTCAAACAATAGGAAATCATCAATGGTAAGTTCTCGGGAGCCAACAATAGCCTACAATTCAGATAATGTAAACAAGCATTTATATAATAATCCGGTCATTTGTTTAGACGGCTTCTCCTAACCTTATTATACAATTAAAATGTTCTTGACATTCACTATTCCTCACTTCCTATAAAATTATGCGTTGATGATTTTATTGCGTGCTTACGTACCGAATTTTGTCTTTTCGTATACAACTTGATAATTACATAATTATTATGAAATTGTGGAATCCTGCCTGTGCTTGAAAATCGTTTTTTTGGTTTGTTATTTTTGAACTGCATTTCATATACTGAGCTAGATCTACGGCTCGCGGTGCTCTCTTGCTGCGCTCATCCGCCGCGGGGGGTTATTGACCCGGCGACCGTGACCCCCTCCGGTGCCCCCTCGCCCCCTCGCCCACCATTTCGCGAGCGTTTGTTCCACACGTATAGCTTATTTGTTCCAGATTCCGATTCTATCCAGGATTATCCCGTACCGATTGATGTTCCAATACTAATCGGATTATAGTGACACATCCCCTCTATCTCTAATTTATATCACGATCTATCTCTAAATCTCCATGTTAATCCTATTACAATATTCAGTTTATTTATAACATTGCGTTGTTCTCTGATTCGGCATATAAGGTTACCCAAAGTACTTTTCGATTGGCGATATCGTTGATGGAATCGACAAAAATTTATAAAACTAACATTCGATAAGTCATGTGTTTGTCACATGTGAGAATATCGAACGTCATTGTCAATTCCATATATTTTTGACGTTCGCTATCGAATCGCTTTCTAGCGAATATACTTTTGATAAAGTTAAGAATCGTTAACCGCATTTTCAAATCTTCAGTTCACAAATGTCAAATGACAAGAAAGTACAATTAGGTTACAAATAATTTTAATACAAATAAAATATTTATTTTATCAGCCATTTGTTGTGGAGTTTATCTCTAATGTTACCGGGATAGTTATCTTAATTATATTGAATCAGTTTCTTATTGTGAACATTTAACGAAGTTAACGAAATCTGATTATTGTACTGTTAAACTGTTTAAAGGTAAATTAATCGTTTATTTTTCTTGTATTATTGTATTTATTGAAAGTATGTCTATGTCATTGTTTTTTTGTACATAATGTGCACTTCTTTGCAGTTTACTTTCGTACATTTTCTTTAGAATGTGGACAGGTTGATGCATTGAACAATGTAGTTCATGACATTGAAAAATTATTCCTATAGAACTAACGGTTAAAAATTCAGACAATACTGTGAAGTATTTCAGTAGAAAAATATTTTTACACTGAGTTTGTATTGCCAAAACATCTATGTTTTAATAATATAAAGAGAGATTTTTTGTATATATTGAAATAACTCAAAAACTACTAGGCTAATTTCAAAAATTCACCGTTAAAAAGCTACGTTATCCCCGAGTAACATAACATAGGCTATATTTTTTTATTTCCGCGCGGACGAAGTCGCGAATAACAACTAGTGTTTTCATTCTTTAATACTACTAATAATTTTACGGATTTATAAATTATTCCAAGAGCACTCAGAGCTTTTAATAGTAACCCTTCATACACGAAAATGTATCATTAACTTGAATATACAATTTGAAATTATTTTGTACTTAAAGTTAACTTGACGAAACTCAATTAGGGCAATTAAATAATAATGATACAAATATTTTGTCATTCCAGAAAAGCCATTATTCTTTTAAATGTCATAACATAAAGACGAATAGTCATTTATTGTCGCTTCGTTCTATTTCGGAATTGCTTTTTACGCCCACGTTTTGTATAGTTGTATTATACTTTCCGGAATAATATAAAAACGAATGTTTATTAATAGTAATTAAGATATGTCTTATTCAGGTCACCGCTTCTTTGATAGAAAATTACCTTTTCTTTTCCATAAAGAATTTAACTTAAAAATGATGACTTGATAAAATTATTGTTAGTTTAACAATTCAACCGAGGCACTGAGTGGGTACAGTCAATTAAATATTTACTAAACATAAAAACGAGTTTATTTCGTATGACTTGTGTACTCACAAAAAAACTGTCAGCTTTGTACGCTTAATACTTCATTAATTTAATTTCGGACCTGTCACTTATGGATCTATTGTGAACAAGGATAATTACCGCCGCCGGCTCTGACCGTTGCTCAAAAAGGGCACGCTTGTTGTGCAGTCTTTGTTGAGAAGACAAGGCTATTCAGACAACGTTTGACATATTCAACCGACGCTCCTTTCACCGTGAAAGGGTAACAAAGAAATATATATTTCGTACGAATAAATTCTCAAACATCCAATATATTTTTATGCCATTGAACGGAAATCGTGCCTGGAGGCCGTGGGCGTACTTTATTCCTGTTTGTTTTACTCTAACGAAAAATATTTGATAGTTTTTGTCACGTCATTTCAACATCAAATAAGTTTATGATGTTTGTGAAATGACTTGTGTGAACAAAGGCTAGTTAACGATCTGTTTTTAGCGTACTAGTGTTAAAAATTTAATCGACCTTCCAATTATTGATAGTTTTTTCTAAGGTTTATTTAAAAATAAATGTTGATTCTAATTTGAAGCCTCTTGACTGTTTTATTATTCGTCTATTGCGTAGACGTCGTATAAGTTCTACAGTAGTAGCCACCAGTCATTTGATCAATGTCTTGTATGTTTGTGGTGCAGATGAAGCGGAGAAGGGTGTCGGCGGGCGCGGCGGCGGCGGGCGGCGGGCGGTG
>QDHC01000594.1:39978-79886 GCA_013186455.1 Papilio dardanus tibullus | reverse complement strand
CTGCCACTCTACCGTGCTGGGGTCCCGGCGCGGCCGCGGAGGGCGCCACGCACGTCGTGTGGGCGGTGTTCGCAGCATACGCCCTCCTGCCAGTCGGAGCACCCGTCGCCGCCACCTTCGGCATCCTACTCCCTACTGCCCACACCGTTGCCGCCGCTCTTGTTGCCCACCGGTTCCCCTATCACGTCTTGGAGCAGGTGAGATAGTTTACTATACCCGGATGTCCAAAATTACAACAGATAGAGAAGTAGTGACTTTAAATAGTAAAATATAAATATTTTACGACTTTACTTAAAAATTACTTAACGTCAGAACTAAGTCAACATTAACATAACTTCGATACTGATTCCTAACGTTTGTAAAACAAACTTTGTCAGACGTTACATAAACACAAGAGGATAGGTCGTATAAATATTGCCTGTATTTTGTGTTGACGACGATGTCTTTTGTATGAGCGGCTTAGGTCGGGAGGTCGCAGCCTTGGCGCGGCGAGGGTAGTTCGCGTGCAATGATGACGTCACTCCCCCGGGCCAAACAAACATGACGTGTCCATTGTAATATAATATGATACATAAAACGTATTTAATGTCCTCTTTGCAAAATTACTATTCTTCAATGCGATTGTTCGAAATATTTATAGCGAAAGTTTGTATTGCGTCGTTTCGAACATCGATGAATGTTCACGTTTTTATTTTCGTGTTCCAATACAAAATTTCATGAAAAGGTTTTCAGTATACAGTTTTTTCAGTTACAAAACACAAAGCGGACTTTTACATTTAATTTGTAAAGAATAGTATAATCGAGTGCTAACAATCGCATAGTATTGCAGTATAGTTCAACGGCCAGACAGGTCTGTCTATGGATTTCCGATTCTACCAATTTTTTTACATTGAAACTGAATAGGCAATATTATTTTTTTTCTGCAGGAATACAAATGGTTTTTACGCAATACGTATAGTAGTCCGTCATGTTAAAAAAACTTTAGTGATTAAAAAAGTAGCACATAATCTAAATATCAATCAATCAATACATTTAATTATCATAAAAGAACTCTTCCGTGTACACAAAACTATTTCATAACTACTAAACTAGAGTTAGGTACAAAGGACTTTACCCAGCATCAAAGAGAGGTCCATTTAAACATATAAACAAACATATAAAGTTCACAGTATACTAACGATAAAAACCGACCTTGTACTCCGGCGTTGTGCATAAAACTGTCGACATAGACTTACGTTATCACGACAGCTTTAGGGTTTCTCGTTTAGATTTATCGTCTACCTCTTAATATGTTTCCTGTTTTAAATTCAATATTTACAAAATATTCCGCGGTTAATAATTCTCTGTTTACGTGTTCCTGTCAAAACTTTTTGACTATATTTACATATCTTTATGTGAAAATAACATGTTTTCGGTACGAAGAAAGGAATAATTTTACTCTAACAATCAAAACAAAAAAGTTTAAGTTCGTTTGATAATTATGTGTCCAGACTTCTCCCGTAGTTTCAATTGTTTAGGGGTTCACCCTTTTTCTTACTTTATGAAGCCTCAAGTCTGATATACATTTTGTATTAGATGGGTATTCTGTTGCTATTTCGAGTCCAGTGGTCACTACTTTAAGATAACTGCCAAGTCCCTAAATGTATAATATATTATACGTGAGTTGTACAAGTTATTGAATGTCCCTTTCTCTGGTACCCTTACAAGGTGTAGAAGAAATAATTCAATGCCAAGAAAAAACAGCAAGTTAAACATAAACCTCCTTATTCCGTAAAAATGTATAAAGTACTGCGATAAATGAGGATCGATAAGCCGTTGATTATACGTTACTGGAGGATACTCGGAACTAAATTCGATAAACCAGGGGCTCATCGGACTAAATTATATATCATAAGAAGTACTAGGAATAAGGATGTTCTGTTTTTTGGAACACATTTTATGAATGTACCAGTACCAAACTTAAAAAATATAACAGTAGCAAACGCTTCTCGTTTCGGAATAAAGCTGAAGATGTATTAGTGGTGAAGTTCTCAATCTCATACATTATTAATCACTTTGGTAGTTAAATATAAACAAAATACTTCCGGTGAGCAAACTTCACTAATCGAAATAATAAACATTCAATTCAATTTGTAATGACGGTGTATCTTGAATTTATTAGTACATAGTCTAAAACCGGTTTCATTCGAAACAAGATTAATCGCATTATTTGTATATATAACATCTGCTTCTTGTACTTCCTTGGGAAAAGATAGTAAATAATGTCTATTAAATAGCTTCAGTTTAGTTTTGAGAGCGATCTATTCTAATATTCTATTTACTTGAAAATTTATTAATGTTACGAGCAACGAAATAACAAACGTAATAATTGATCATTCGCTTAATTTATCTTCATATTAATACAGAGTTGAAACTGTCTGAACAAATATAAAAGCAATAACGCATTTATCGTATAAATTTTATAAAGTGTTTTAAAAAAGTCCGCCCACCATTTATTGAACAGAATAATTTATTTGATGCGGTTCTACTGAAACAATTCGAATTGAAACGTGTATTGGGAACGTAAGTAAGAATATATTATTACACAAAAGCGAACATTTCATTATTTTTTACATCGTCGATAAATATGGGGAAAAGGCTATTTTAGATAACGTCTTCGTAATTGTTTAAATACAGGGCAGACTTTTACAGTATAAAATTGTACAGGAATTAAGATCACAATTAGTGTGATACTTCGAGCGTTTTCATAAGCACTTTGTTACCAAAAGGGTACAAATAATTTCATAGTCTATTATGGTTGATCTGTTACAGGGGGGTTACCCAGACGTCAAAAATGTATGAAACTGACAATGACGTACGATATGTCACGCGTGACAATCACATAATTTATCGAATGATATTGTCAGTTTCATATATTTTTGTCGATTCCATCAGCAATATCGCCAATCGAAAGATACTTTGGGTAGTCCCCAGTTGTGTTATAAGTTATTCATATGAATGATATTGCCAATAAATGTTACAGTTATCCATTTATCTATGTGAATGTAGTTTGATTGAGTTACTATGAAGATATCCCTGAGGTAATACGAGGAGTGGATTAATCATAGCCGACGCTTTAACGTTACCTGGGAAGTTGTATGGAGTTTGATATAAGGCAAATTGCCAACTTGTTAGTGTTACGTAAGATTAGTAACATCATAGAATCAAACGGAGACTAGATTATCCGTTTAGAGTTACGTTAACATTTTTTTTTAATCATTTTGAAAACTCGAGGTTAAAAGCTATAGTATAAATATCAAGTAAAACTCAATCAAGGCAAAGAAAAAGTTTGTGAAGCATACGAATTAATTTTATCGGCGCACGTTACAGATTGAAAATGTAATAGGTTCGAGTAGATTGCAGTTAAATTAAGTGCTTCTCGTTCCTATAGAATAATTTATTGGATTTCACTGAGATTCACGAGCTCCTGCTGGCAAATAGATTACCTTCTATTATATGCAACTTTTAATTATTTCGTTTAGGTTTATTTAACTGTGAGCAGAGACGTTTAGTTGATAGTTAATAGTGCCTAGTTATAACAGAAGTTTCTACATCTAATATTATAAAGAAGAAAGATTTGTATTTTTGTATGTATTGAAATAACTCAAGAACTACTGGGCCGATTTTAAAAATTCTTTCACTCATAGAAAGCTACATTATCCTTGAGTAACATAGGCTATATTTTTTAAATCCACGTGGACGAAGTCGCGAACTACTGCTAGTTTGAAATAAAGTTATGGTAAATAGTTGTATTCAATGTTATTGAGGTTTAATTATTCTGGTAATTTGTTGTATAGCAACTATCTTAGTTAGGCTGCAATTGTTAATTAACGATTGTGATTTATTTAATAGGGATAAGGTATGAAAAGTCATATTGAAAGGTATTTTATAATATTACGAACATTCCACGATAAAAAAAGCATTTGAAACATTCGCAATGTGGGAAACTCACGCACTTTTCCCATAATGGCGGACGGCGTTCCTTTATACAAAGCGATGTGTAGTCATCCTTGTTTTTCGTTTCAACGCGCCGCCGCCGCCACCGCCGGCAGCCGGCTGAAGTAGTCAGTGTAACTACGTGCGACCTCACCTCGCATTTCCATTACAATAATGTTTTCAACATCAATGCAAAGCGGGAATTTTATTCTCTATTCCTTGGCTTTTTCCATACTTTTCATACCACCGGTTTTATAGATTTCAATTATTAAATGTTGTTTTTATAAAAAGTGTTAAGGAAAATGTTATTCCATAAATTCAGTTTATTGCAGTTAAACATTTCAACTTCTATTATAATCTTAATTTCTACAGAATGGAGTGAAACTGGGCGAAACGATTATTTACAATTACTCCTAAATTACGAGGCAGCGATGTCAAATAAAATGCTTTATGGGTCAAAGGTTATATTTGTTTGATTTTGTGGCTATTTTCAGATGTGGAATTGTGGCAAATTACTATAAAAGTTAAGTCTAATGCTTATATACATTGTGACTCCAACACGGTATGTGTTAGTTGTCATTCTGGAGTGTTGTATGCAAATTCTGTTTGTTACTCGTATCCAGGGTATAGTTTAATTAACACTATATTTGTTTAACTTGAAGCTTCACGACCTTTTGTAAATAATGATACTCTTCTGGGGGAGTCTGGGAATAAAATAACTATTATTTTAAGGGAAAATATAAAACGACCACCAAAAAAAATAAACGTAACACCAAATTGATTTACCCAAAACAAATATAATAAGAACAAAAAAAATAAAATGTACCAAACATATGATACTCTAAATTAAAATTCATCTACCTATTTAAATCACGCTTCCTTCAAAAAAAATATTTTCACATCAAAATTGATAAATTAGCACCTAATTTCAAACATCTAATTTTTGTGCTTTTATACCAAAATATATTGCAAATCAACCTAAAAATGTATGCATATAACCAAATAAACTATATTGATACCAAATTATATTATATTATATTTTATCCGTCCGTTACTGCAGGGCACGGACGCACTCGCTGCGCCGCTCTTTGTTATTCGCGAGCTGTGACGTTGCGCTTAATGGTTGACTGAAGTGCTTCTAAAGTAAAAAATATGCAGATCTCACTAATATACAAATTTTTCTATTTACTTTACTAATTATGAAGATTGTTTTACATCGTTTAATTTAAAATCATGTAAATTAAAAACGCGTACCAACTGCATAGGTAAGGTTATGTTTAGAACATGTTGAATAAAATAAAAAACAAACAGGTAAGTTATATAAAAAAAAAACTATCAATCGAATTATAAACATTAAGAATTGTTCGTCTCAACGAACAAACATCAAGCACAAGGTGGACCCTCGCCTTGCCCGCCCCATCCAGCAGGACTGGCGTGTGCCAACAGTCATCCGAAAGCTGCCCACATAGTCGCCCGTCTGGAGACTCCCCAGAATGATACCTAACGTACAAGAATTATAAACTACAAACTAACCTTCATAAAAAATAATGATATAGGTCTTTTCAGGTCCTATATTCGTATACGCTTAATCCAAATATGTGTTACGCTAATGGTAATTAATTGAATATTATTCATAATTTTTAACCATTATTGACATATGAAATCATTGTTGTTTAGTAACTTTCATTGCAGATCAAATAAAATGTAAATAAATAAATAATCAACAAAATAAGAGCTAAAGTCTAGGTTATGCGTGAAACGCCCCTTATGTCACTCCCACATACGTCAGCTAAAATAGATACTAAAAAAATAAAATAGGTGAACAATAATTTAAATTGGTTATATTTTACTATTTTAGCACAAAAATATGTAACATATTTGAGTGAAATTTTGCATTAAATTGAGGTTATAAATTAGGTGCAACTTTATTATTTTTGATGGCAAAATGATTTTTTTGGTGATAGTTATTCTATTTTGATTGAAAGACTACAAATATTTTGGTGGTAGTTTTTATATAAAATGTGGATCGAATTTAGGTGATGATTTACTTTTTTTTGCTGATAATAAATATTTATTTTGGAGATCAAATTTATTATTTTTGGTTATCGTTTAATTACAAGCCTTACTTTAATTTTTACTATAAAACTTTAACGTTTTGTAAATTTTTTGAATTATTTTAATTGTTATCTGCTGAATTTTCAAACGCTACTCAAATATTTAAGAGCGTTTTACATGTTAAGTCCACGCTTAAACTCCAAATTTTACGATGATCTCCTCTATTTTTGACACTGCTTTTTTGAGTGGTGTTTGAATGTTCGGCCGATATGTTTTTTCTATACTCATTTTAATTTTATATCATACAACAAACATGTTATGAAATATAATTGATTTCCTACAAGAAAACGCTTTTGATATGTTCTCGAAGGCTTTTCTATTTTCCGTACAGACATTACAGAAATAAGATTTTATTCAGAGATGCGCTGAATATATTGAAAAATGTATGCGCCAGCGGAAATTGGATGGCGAATGGCAGGAATAAAACACGATCGAAAAAAAAAGCCTGAAAGTTTACGAGTTGCTTCGACGTGAGTGTTCGCTTGCAATTACAAAATAAAACCATAAGAACACGTATATTTTCATGAAGTTAAATAACATCAGTATCGAAATTGCAATACGACACCTGAAAGAAATTGGGCCCATTATCTCAACTAGCTCATCCTAGTCCCGCAGGGTTGGCGCACCAGGTTTTTGGCCTCCACGTTAATCTATCTTCCGTCATCTCTATTGTCACACCCTTGTTTATCATACCACCGCAATCCATGCAATTCTTCCTAGGCCTACCACTACCGGTGTACCTCCACATTCATACTTAAAGCTCTCCTTGTTACATGCCATACTTCCCTCATGTGAACCTTTTTCTTCTTAATTTCTCTACCATGCGGGCCACTATCAATGGTCACTATCAAAAACCCAACGTGCTTTTCGATCGGCGATGTCTCTGATGGAATCGACAATATTGTATGAAACTGACATTAACATTCGATAAAATCATGTGATGTCACGTGTGAGATATCGAACGTCAATGTCAGTTTCATACAAATTTGTCGATTCCATCAGCTGAATCGCCGATCGAAAAGCATGTTGGGTAAGCCCACAGACCTCCTCTAACAAACCTGAAATAAATGAACCAAAAAATATATAGTATATCATATTTTGTCCACTTTTCAGTAATAAAGATTTTCGGTTATTATAGTTTTAGATATAGTTAATGTTTAAAGTTAGTAAGTTTCATACCCTTCACTAGTTGGATTATCAGCAAGTTCATCAGAAAGTGTAACCTGTAGATGTAGACTTTAATAAACATGTCTCGCAACTGTACCGTGTACCTTACAAATGCGGTTCGACAAGTGCACTTTCTTGTGCGCGATGCTATTTCACGATAGAGAGATTATCTTTGCACATTATCTCTTTTAACAAACATATGCTAATACTAGCTGTTGTGCGCAACTTCGTCCACTTGGAATTAAATAATATAGCCTATGTTACTCGGGGATAATGTAGCTTTATAATGGCGAAAGAATTTTTGAAATCGGTCCGGTAGTTCTTGAGTTATTTGAATAAATACAGAGATTCAAAATTACAAAGTTTCTCTCTTTATAATATTAGTATAGATTATAAAGACAGAAACTTTGTATTGTGTACTTATTGAGATAACTCAAGAACAACTGGGCCGATTAAAAAAATCTTACACCATTAGAAAGCTCTCGTACATTATCCCCGAGTAACATAGGCTATGTTTTTTAATTCCACGCGGACGAAGTCGCGAACAATACAATACAAGGACATATAAAGACGACTAATGTATTCTTGTTTCTGTTTTTTATTTGTATTATTATTTATTTGCTTATGTTACAATTGAGGCAATAAAATTACAATCAGTCAATTCACAGAATACATATTTGTCCATTGACACAATAGTCTGCTTCATGTGGGTCTATTCTATAAATCGAAATATACAACTCATCTGCCGCCCGCATCCATTAACATTTCGCAAAAATTAAAAAAAAACACGATATTACAAAAAAGATAAAATGGAAGCAACAAAGGCAAGAGAAAAATATTTTTTAATTTAATTTACTTAAATAATTTTTTTATTCAAATCCGATACTCGAATATTATAATAAATGAAACTCAAAAAGCGAGTAACTTTTAAGAAGTAATTGAGATATTAATTCTCGTTGAACAGGTGCGTGGTAAAATTTTGCCGACGTTGTATAACGTATGGTAATAAATTAAATAATTGTGAAGCCCACGCTTGTAGACGTCTAATTGCTGCCAACACGCTCGCACCTTATTAACGCGTTTCGTATTGCCGAATTATTTATTCAGTAGCAATTACTCATATTCATCTTAAATCTTTGATATAATGGGATAAACTTAATCTTCGTTTTTCGTAATAAGCTGTGGTATAATTAATGTATGGAGAGATTTCTTGTCGAAGGCCAAGGCCCTCTTCGGGACATCGTGTCATTCTAGTTAGTTATAATTAATGTCTATCAGGATTTTAAAGACTGGCTGAATACCTTAAGTAAATAAAATGTGTACTTGTATAACTGCAGGGAACGTCTTTAAGAAACTTTAGCTGTGAATTGATATTTACATTTTTCTCAAATTCACATTTCATATAAACGCAAAGAATTGTGTTTCTTGTAATAATTTTGAAGTTCATTTATATTTAAATCTTATGAAAGGTGAAATGCGGTTTCATTTGAAGCAATTCTAATTACAGAACTAATATAGACGGATCAGGGAAGCCGTCCGTTCGTAACTGATATTGCAGTCAGGAACGACAGACCGGCTCGCTCGAATACCGTGCAATTTCCTATCATCTTGCTTCCACTTTGAATTTATTTTTCAAAAATGTTTTTGATTTTAAAATGCTAATTAATATCCTCCTAGTAATACATTTTAATAATATAACTTTAATTTATCTTCTATTCTATTTGTTTCATATTAAAACTATTTTATTACAATAGCGAAAATATTTTATTAAAGTTAAAAGATAAACTGGTCAGCAACATCTGGATCTAAAAGTGAAAATAAAGTTTTATAAATTAAAAAACTAACATACTGGTATTTCTTGTCAAAGAACTTTGCAGCCAAAATATGACGCTTCAAAGTAAAAACATATTTAGATACGCCCGTACTTAAAATGAAAAGCTGTCTGTCGTTTCATATTTCGCGTTATTTTATGCACACCAGATTTTTTGTGTACTACTATATTTAGAAACATGTTACATTTTAGGATATTTTTATTTAAATATATGTCATTCATTAATCATACAAGTATTTCAAGTTAATAGTAAAACCAGATCTTCAAAACTTAAATTAAAAAAATAGTGAACCGCAGTTTCCATAAATAACATGAGATAATGATCCATCTCCTTAATAAAAACCGTCAAGTTATAGTTATAATGATTTAGATCAAGTAGATAGTAATCAAAAATCATTTACATGTTATGAAACCAGCATAATACCTATTTTATAAGCGATGTGGGAACGTTATAAATTTTGTATTCGCAATTTACGTCAATCTCAGGAATATTCAAATGAGGGGTGCGTGAAGCGCGTAGGTCGGTAGCGCAAGAGGACACACGCTTTTTACATAATGCTATTCCACACGAGGGCAGAGCAGTGAAACAGAGCAGAATTATTGCTATACTGGTATTGCTTTCGACGGAAAGTGCGTACAATCAATAGCAATACTGCAATCTCTAGTGCTCTATCTCACTGCTCTACAGCCGTGTGAAGCCTGGATCCTCTGCATCACCGGTTATCGCTTAAACGCTATAAATATATTTACCGCAACCTTTTTACCGACATCCTACAATCAATAAAGTTATTATGACCCGATTTATCTTTTATAATATGGGCGTAAAATACGGCCGTAGCTTATCAACATTTTGTGACATCAGATAAAATTTCTTTTCAATCTATTTTTTAGGATCATTATTTTTAAATTACAGTCAAAACTGAATAAGCGAGAAACCTTTGTAAGCGAGAGTCATTCTATGTTCCCGTCGAGCTACCTCAATATGCGAGAAACTCGAATTAGAGAGAAAACTCTATAAGCGAGATTAATGTCGTGTTCCCTTGGACTCTGGAATATCCAATTTCGACTGTATAAATGTTGTTCTTTTTGTGTATTTCTACTTTTAGAAATGTAATATAATATTTTACTTAAGGCGATGTTATGGCGCTTGGCGACATGTAAGTGATTGCTTAATATTATACACATAGATGGTATCTATTGATTGTCGATTTATCCTTGTCTGTATGATATACAATGTTGTTAGAAAGATTGAGCAATAGAGCCTTTTATATGGGATAAGACATATTAAGATAAATAATATCTATTTTCTAGTATAACAGTTATTTACTATACCTACTAAACATAAAAAAACTAAGCTTCATAGATCAGATTATCCTATATTTGCTACGTTGCCTACAACTTACAAATAAAACTATAGGTAACTCTGATCAACTTAAATTGCTCTTTTCGTTTCTCTATTGTGTTCGAGACAAGACATTTTAGAAGATTGAAGAATTAAGTTTTTCATGAAATTTGATGTCACTTCAAACTTTTGCGAAAGACAGACAGACGTCCGTTAGTTTTGGATTTGTTCAGAATTGTGAAAACATTCTCTGTGTAATATAATTTTATTTGACCCTTTTTAAAGAACCTACTTTTTATAAAATTACTTTTGGCAGTATCATTAGTTATTTTTTATACTATAACCTCTTTCTTTCTTTCGATTTCTAACATTTTCCGATTCTGGTTTTTCCTTATACCACGTCAGTCTGGGGCATTAACGTTGTGTTTCAATTGGAAGACGTTTATAGCGTTCTCGTACATCGTCAGCCAAATATATTGTGCTCCACTTGGCAGTGCGCGGTACGATATTTTTAATCCATTTTGAAATAAAACATGTAACAGCATTGCAAGTGATAAGGAAAATAAACACAAGGAAAATGTTACGGAAATGGAAGGGAGGGCACATCCGTACCGTTGTGGAATTTTCATATCAAGTTAGGTTCAATGTTGAATTTGTTTTATAATGTGACACACTGGCTGCTTGAATATCTCATAGTTTTATCAATTCCTTACAGGCCTGGTAATTGACCTGTCAAAGTCAGACGCAATACAAGCTTATTTATATTGGCTTAAGATTTTTCTTATGTAATATGCGGCGAAACGATTAGTGCATTACCATCGAATGTCATTTTCGCGTAACTCTGATTGATAGCGTTCCATTTGGCGCGTTTTTTTATACACTGCCATTTTGTTACGCCGTAGATATTTGCAATGATAAAATGTCGTGAATTATTCATTTTTAACGGCTGCTAGAAAATTATTGTTCAAACAAATTTAGACTCTAACATGCACACGTAAAGTTCATTGTTTATGACAGCTCGTGAATAGATTTTAAATTTATTTGATGGTGATGTCAATTTTTTACATCGAATGCGACTTCCTCTTAAGGACATACTAAACATGCAATGTCCAAGTCTGCAAATATGATGTCCTAAAGGAATGTAGGTACTTGCACAAAATACAACAATTAGCATTCGTAAGCACGCTCCTGTAATGCGAGGTCAATGTAGTTATTCAAAGTGTTAATTATAGTACAGATTATTTAATTACTCCGTATAATTAAACGAATAGATTTTATTCTGTCATAAACTTCTTTCAGTATCTTTTTACCTTTTTTATATGAATAAGACCGTTTTTCTTAAGAAAACGTAATTACTTAACCGTGGAGTACAGAAACCTCTTCATTATGATTGTCTCCTTTTGTGGAACTTTAGTAAAAGCTTTACAGTATTTCAACTGATAATTGTACAGTAAAATCTATACTAGTCTTCAAGTTTTTGTGGATTAATTTCCTTCGACATAACTATAAACTTAAGATTGTCACTTTTTTGGTTGCCTTTTCCTAGTGGTATGAGATTACAAAGGTGTTATTGGTGCAGATGGTGGCGAATGTGGTGGTGTTCGTGTGCGTGAACGTGGTGGGCGCGCTGATGCACTCCCTCATGGAGACGGCGCAGCGGCGAGCCTTCCTCGACACCCGGAACTGCATCGCCGCGCGCCTAGACATGGAGGACGAGAACGAAAAATTGGTAACGTACAACTAGCTTTAGCTTTAATGTATAGTTCTATAGAATGCCTCTCGCTTATAGAGGTTTCTCGGTTATCCAGGTATCGCTTATCCAGGTTTGACTGTACATCTATAGTCCTTGTAATGTATCTGAGAACCTTAAAAGATATCAGTAATGGAGTCAACAACAATATTAGCATGACTAATGTAGCCCATCCCATTTAAATTTTACCCTCTTCTTTTTCTTGCTTACGCTTGGTAATGATGATGATGGCAATAAGCGTTGAGTTCTGTCATTGCTCATTCCAGTTGGACGAGCCTTCATCTATGTGAATTTTGAATTCATAATTTGGTTTGCAAAAAAGCTTGACTATTTATACCAATTTGAAAGAGTGATGCAATATGGGCTTGGTTGGTACTATAAAGTGACGTCACTCAGTAAACATTTATATTACTATGGCGGCAATTATCGTGCCACTATTAAACCATAGAAAAAAATGTATAACTATAATTACTTAAGAATTTTCCACAATATCTATATTGTTTATATTGTTTCCTGTAGGTAAATTAACATTTTATCTATTTCACCGAGGCATCTTCAGGATATTACATAAATCCATTATTACATTAAACATTGCCGTAAGGAAATATCGATAAGAAAGGTTTATAGGCTTATATAAGAAAATTTAGAAAAAACTACACGAGATCCATCTATTAGATGGAATGGATAAACTAACAACGTCTTCATGATAAGTTTCTTAACACATTCAAAATGATCTTTACGTTTCTCTTTGACTATTCAAAACAAAGGAACTTACTTCACATATATGATGGGTATTCAACCTTTCTTAGAACAATAGAGGTTGGTCGTCACAACTGTATTGTTTAAAGGTGAGCTATTGATCATGGCGTTAAATGCGAAACGGCCACGATAAATGCAAACTTAATACTTCGGACTATAATATTTCCAAATCCCACCAAAAAACTAAAGTTATATTGAGGCATTTTACGCATACACCTCCTTTATATTAAGCCGTTTTTAAGCCGAAATCACATATTTTCGTCCTGACCTATTTTCCTTTTGTATTTCGGTACTACTTGCTATTATTCTTAAACTTATATTACTGCAATGTATTGTATAAGTTTATACGTCCTTCCTTACCAACTTTACTTAGTTACTTACTAAGTATGAGGAAACTATATTGAAATTCCCCCAGGACGTGAAAACAATTTTCTCTAACGATAAAGTTTCGAACTAATTTTCATTAGTTAGCGTAACATTACATTACTGCAACTTTCGTCTCTCTTTGATTTCACTACATGCATGTCGTAGATGGTCATTTATTTAATGTTCAACTTAGAATGGATTAAGTGTCAGAAATCTGCACTTTAAGACTCCTTAAGTGACCCGATACAATTCTAATGGGGAAATAATCTACTTGAATTTTGAAAATACGTAATACAACCGATCGGTGAATAATAAATTAATTTAAATATAATATTGTGTAACACATGCGGCACACGGGCCGTTACTGTTCTCGTATTAACGGTTCAAGTCGTAACCGATCCGCACTGATCCCATGCCCGGGATCAATCACGCCTTACAAAGTTAGGATATCGCGTCGCCTTCGATTACATGAAATCAATACCTTCCATATTGCCTACAGAGATATTTATAAACACAGCATAATACTTTAATATGTATAAATAATTTAAAGAGTAAGGAAAAAATTACAATGATAAAGTAAACTAATGTATTCCACTGAAGCCAAAAATAGCAAACAAGCTTATGAATTTAACGAAGTATGAAGTACATAAAATATACAGTTTTTACAAGCATAGGAATACAAATACATGAATCCTAATTTTCTTGTAGAGAATTGCATTATGCGCAGATATTTTCAGTGCGTTTTGTCTCATACAATGTCCAGTTTGTCATTGTCTTTCAGAGGATGTATTGTAGGGTGCACTTACATTGCATAATCTACTATCTACCTTTGTTTGAATATTGAACGAATTCTTTTTAATAAAAGAGCTAGGAACTGAAGCGACAGTAATATTTTCTGATGAAGAAATTCTTAACAGGAACGTCTACTGCTGTCAGTGCTGCCTCAACACGTGGCGATGGAAATGAAGAATGACATCATCTCACCGGTGGAGGGTCAGTTCCACAAGATCTACATACAGAAGCACGAGCAAGTCAGGTGAGTCATGCGGTCCATTCTACGCACTGAAACCGTCACTAAGTAAACAAGGCGCCGGCAACCAACACAACTTATACTTGGCAGTATTATTGTCTTGGTGAGAGTAACAAGAGTGTTGGCTCAAATCCAAATCCAGCAATACGACACTGATCAATAAAATATCATGGTAAACAAACGTGACATTTAAAGCTCTATTCTATGATATCTAATACTGACTGTTGTGCGCGACTTCGTTCGCGTGGATTTAAATATTATAGCCTATGTTACTCGGGGATGGTGTAGCTTTCTAATGGTGAAAGAGTTTTTGAAATCAGCCCAGTAGTTCTTGAGTTATTTCAATATAGACAAAAATACAAAAATACAAAGATTCTCTCTTTATAATGTTAGTATATAGACTATTCATATCTACATTGTTCTATTTTTTTAACTAAATATGATTAGTATTCAAAAAATTCCTTGCCCTTATCGCTTACGAATCGATCCTCTCATTATACTTAATCGCTTACTAATTACTTCACCCTGTCATGAGACACGTCTACACGACCGGGAACAAAATGACTTCTCCATTACCCCACTGCTTCATTAGACCCGATGTCACGCGAAAACGACCTTACGCCGAAGCAAAATCTCCATCTTTTTCGCGAAGTCGATCTAATGAAGCCATATGGTTATAATCATTATTATCCAAAGTTAACAAAGCACTCAAACATAGAAAGTAAAAGCAAATTAATATGCGTAACAGAATATCAAAGTGAAAACGCACAAACGCTTTTACTAAATGTACAGCCGCCTAATTTAGTTATAACTTGAGTGTCGACATGGAAGGTACAACTTTACGGTAACCGCAATTTCCTCCGATGTCAAAGAAGCTTTTAAACTAGAAATCTGTCTCGTGAGTATATGAGGTTAGGATTTAAGCTTGTGGCTTGTAGAACGAATAAATTTGACTGACTACCTAAGACCGAAATAACTTACTAATGTGCTTTGAATTACGTTTTCTTCGTGCCAAAACAATATGTTTTCCAATAGAAATAAATCATATTGCCACATACATTATGGACTATTATGGATGGATAAAAGTAATTTAAATGTTTGTTATGAAAAGATTGAGAAATCTTAATATTTATGTACCTGTCATTAAATCCTAAACAAGATGACAATAAGAAGTGCGCAGTGAATTGGCAATTAACATTTTACAACGCTTTGTTTGTGCAATCATTGTGTTATTGATTTGTAAGATAATCGAAAACCCGCTGATTTACTTTACATTTAACGACGCATTGTGTAAGATTACAAATGAAGGTAAACACGCTGATTTTTTATTTACTTGCTATGTGTATAGGTGAGACTTTTATTCGAGAGCAGTGAAGAGACATTAATTTTATTGCATATTACTAAAACTGAGATTAATGTTGACGTTTCGGTCATATTCTTTGCCAACCCTGGCGAAGCCGGGGCACTGGCAAACACAGCATGTTTACACCTACATATTATATGATAAGAAGTCAATGAAGTTAAGTTACGAGAGCATTTAAAGTTCAAACATATAAATGCATTAATCAAGGGCTTCATGTAAAGCCGGTTATAGACGCTCAGTTTTAACTGTATATTTCGACTGCGCAGTTAAAACTGACGTTTGTAGGCAAAACTAGGAACTTTACAGTTCGACTATGTAGTTCAAATTAATGTGTGTACGTCAGAAAGTCAGTTAAAAAACTGAACGTCTGTAGCTTGCTTTATCGAAGCAATACAATTTCATTTTATAATTAACTCTTATATTTCTCACATTGAGTATAGTAATGAGTTGGAAATATGTATGAATACAAGTTAATTAAGCGCATTCATTTCGTTCTCCACTCGCCTGTGTCCGTTCAGAGGGTTTACAAATTCAATACCTTTCATCGCTTCAATAGGTCATCTACGAAGATCCATATTTTATTATAAAATCTGCCGGTCAGACCTAATTATTGCACGGTCAATACTTTAGTTTAAAAAGTTCTTGATTTGTGTATGTGTTTTTCGATTTTCGATTTTCATATGTACATATTTACCGACGCTCTTAGGAGAAGGAAAACATCGTGATGCAACCTGCACATATCGGTGAAGTAATTCAAAGATATGTATTCATGCAAAATACGCGCTTGTCGTGGAGTTGCGGAAAATAGAACATACACTTTTTAGTGTATGTATTATTGTACTTAAGTTAACTTTGAATAAAACAATACAAAAATGCAAACATGACAAATATAAAGTTAAAATTACAATTTATAATTAAATCTATGTGCGTATGTTTTTTTTTCATAACTAACATGTTCAATATCTGATTAAAAACATCAATGTTTTTTTCTAATATCATCGTTCATCTTATAACATAGAGCGGAATGTAATCTTTATAAATCAATCCGTTGTAGATATAAAAAATTATATTAATAAACGATGCTACAATAATGTGGAACGATCTCGGACGTATTCTTGACATGTTAACTTTATTGGATGTAGGAATTATTTACCTGTTGCAATAAAAAAAAACTATTTTTGGAATTCACGTTAGACGAGTTTATGACCACCTCCGAATCTTGTGAACCGGAGATTTTTTTTACCAACAAATATACCTTTAGAAGTGTGATATGTTCGACGGACTAAAAACAATCTACATACATCAATAATGTGGTTATGACAATTATGATTTTTACAGTACTTATAATAAGTTATCTATTCCTCCTTAAACATAATAAAATAATATATCTGGGGGTTTACCCAAAGCACATCAAATAATTGGAACTGACAATGTCGTTCGATATCTGACACGCACATGACTTATCGAATGTCATTGTCAGTTTCATACATTTTTGTCGATTCCATCAGTGATATCGCCAATCGAAAAATACTTTAGGTAACCCCTCAATACTAATATATGTCCTTATTTTGTACTTTCGCTTCTTGGTAGCCTTTTCTTTGTTTCTCAGGAAGAGTCGTATCTCGTATTTAGAAGCCGGATGTTTAAGCATAGCTTTGATATGTGCTGGCACATTTAAACCTCCAATCACAATCTTAAAATAAATTTAATGTATGAAAATCGTATACTGAATCCAACAATCCCGACATAATGTATTACTCTTTGCCTTTCATGTATAGGAATTATCTGACATGAATGTATGTATAGTAAAAAACATCAATCAAATACCTTCAAATGGATCAAATATTATCTTACAAATATATTCAAAGCCGCCCGATTAAGCTCCCATTTCTAAATGTAAGCTCTAAGGTCACAATATCGCTTTCTTTGGAATCAAATACTTGAGTATTTCTTCGATTTCATACTTCGAGTCATACAAAAACGTATAGATTTGTTTGTTTCGTTGTGAACCTCGTGTGAAGTATATTGTGAAGCTACGTCAGTTGGCGAGGGGCCAGCGTGCACTGGATCAATCGAGCCGGCTTTATGCTTGACTCTAAATCACAGACCCGATTTTATAAACTTGACGACGGATCATTCTGACGATGTTTATTGACTAGCGTGTTTGTATGGCATAACATAAATGTCAAAAGTTCCAACAGCCTATTATGCTTCTAAACGTGCATTTCGTGAGGATTTAAATACACCGTTTTCTATGAAACTTTACGTTTATAATAGACGCCATATTATATTTATAATAGTTCTTTGAAAATAAGATTATTATAGACAAAGTTTTCCCATGACCCGTGTTATAAAGCTCAACATTGTAGCTCGATTAAGCAATTACTTCCAGGTCATCGCGTTGATGTGATTACGAACTATTTAAAAGAAGAAGTTTGTGAACACTTTCACACTATGTTTTTTTTTTGTAGTAGGCATATCTTTATGTCTATATTTTACTTTTGATTTTATGGTGACTTGTATTTTGTAACATTTCCAAGTAATCGTTACTTACTGAAATTATTAATATTTTCGTTCCTGGTTCTTGTTATGATAGTTAATTTGGTTCACCGAGACCCCTAGTCTAACTTATTTTGTCTCGGTTCTCGCAGTACTTCATACATTTTTTCGGAATAAGGGGGTTTAAGTTTTGTATGTTGATTGTTGTACATCAATATTATTTTAGTTGAAGACAAGGATACACTCACATTAATTTTAGTTTTTTCTCAAACCCAGACAATTAGTTAGATTCCGAGTTGTTGCAGCCCATCCAGATAATCTGTAGGGTTAGGCCGTAAAAAACTGAGACCGAATCGTTCCATCGTTACGGCTAAGCGACTTCGTCTCTCGATTTTGCGTGTAACCCTAGGCAGTAACACACGGTGCTCGCTCTCGTGCAAACGAAGGTGAATCGTCAAAAAAAACAAAGTTTTGTCTATGTCCGACGATGCTGTTATGTCATTTGAATTTGACGTATAATATAAAGTTTCAAATATTCTCGCGGTAAAAATACATTTGAGATTTATAAAGTATATTGTAGTGTTTGTTTTTTAATTTAAGTTGTTAAAATGTCTTCTAAAAATGTAAGCACTGAGCAAATCGCCATAATGATGGTATTTATGGAAAAGTACGTCAATAACGTATTTAACAATCTTTTAGGCACTGGCTGAATTTTTTAGCATAATGCGGATTTTTAACACTTAATTATTGTGTCAGGCATGGCGATATCGCCAACAAGTTACACGCCCTACAGGAAAGAGTAAGGCACAAGGAACTTTGGCAGTCGTTAAAAGTGTTGCTTGGCCAGGTAGGCAGTGGTCTTGCCAAGACTGTGGAGCAGTGGATCAAGGTTGGTTTTAATGTAATAATGATTGTAAACATGATACAAGACATATATTCTGAAGCATGTTGGTTATGGCAGAGACACAGCCTTTTTCCTTCATATTATAAAGTAACATGTTTATAAGCATGATCTTAAATCTAGGCACTTCATGTTCAATTGATATGCAAATCTATTGTTCAGTCGTTAACTGTAATAATAGAAGATATATTCTTTTGCATGTTAAGATAAAAATACATAAATAGTATGTCAATTTATTTGCCTATGTTTAATGTTTAATCATTTAGGCAAAATAAACTCATGAAAATCAATTAATATAATTTAATGTTTAGTTTTCCTTATTATATATAATTTAAACATTTACAATTACTAACTTTATCATAATATTTCAGATGATGAACAAAATTATATTTATGCTGCCTCCTCTTCAAAGTATATACCCCATCATCAACAATTGATACTGCATCTGATTTTGGTTCTAGTCAAGGTAAATACAAACATACATTTAAAGGGTTAAAAAACTGACACCATAACGGCCAGGCTTAGAGTGAAATGCTTCAGTATGGTGCGGCTCACAGACACTCATTTTTTCTCCCCTTATAATTCTTCTTCATATCTTTAGTTGTACTTAACAAGATTCAATTTTGTTACAAGGAGATACTCTTGTAACTTTTCTTTTCATAACTTTCATGAGTTTTAAACAACTATTATTTATTTACAGATGCATTAGTGGTCCTCTTCCGATGATTAACACAGAGCTAAGAGGTTGGTTTCCATAACCCAAGGAGGCACCAGCTGGGGAGGGCGGGCCCTTTTAAGGATGTTCTAAGGCCTCTCCAGAGTAGAAGAGAGAGATCCCCAAATACCTAATTGTGCTACCCCTAAAGTGCTAGGATCCAAGAAGAGATTTCACCTTGAGAAAAAAAGGGATGTAGCTTTGAAATGCAAAAACATGTAACATCTACATTGGTTTTGGTTGTAACTTGTGTAATTTATGTTTAAGTGAATTGAAATAAAAAATAATTGTATGTAAATAAAGTTTGTGTTTAATTGGTTTTTTATAAGTACTATAAAGATGAAATGAATGAATTATTTAATTTATTTAAATCACTACACATGCACTTTAGTGTAATTCTCTCCTCATGATCCCCGTTCTGCATTCAGGATTGGTGTCATAAGATAGCTCCTTTGAGGGTAACCACTGTCACCTAAAATGTTTTAATTAATATTAGAGTTACAAATAATATTTAACATGGAAATTCAGCTGATAAATATTTTTCTACTAAAACTACTATCACCCAACAACCGTAACAACTATAAAGCCATTGTTGTATAAAAAATCATTATAAAAACAAAAACTGTAGGTTTAAACACTACTCCCAAGCATTCTTGTTTTTTTAAATAGTCTATAAAATTTTAATTCCTTCTTATTTACATTTAGCAAAATGAGCGAATAAAACATGCTCTGCATATTCATCATGATAACTTATACCCCGTCTGTACCGATCGCCAGACCTTCGTTATAGTATAACACTTGGAAGTTTCTCTATTTACGTACCCGATACAGGTGAAGATAAACCGCCGACTATGGAGTTTTGGTCTTATCCTGTAGGATATAATTAGCAAAGATACGGGAGTCCATTTTATAAGATAACTACAAACATTATACGTAAAAGTAAAATATTATTTTTAATTAGTATAAAATAGAGTTATTATGATTGATAAAACAACTAAAAATAAATTGGAAATTACGGGTTTTGTTTTTATAGTTAAAATTAGTTAAAATTCAGACTTCCGTGTCTTATTATTCGTGTGCTATTTATTTCTTGAAGGAAGGACTTGCTTGACTTATTGTTCATAACCCTAGTGTTTCATTAGACCAATGTCACGAAAAAAATGGCCTTTTGCCAAGGCAAAATGGAATTCGTACCACGATTTAGCTAATTGAGCTCCCGATATTTCGGCACAGTTGCTTGCGCCATGGTCACAGGCTAACTGAAGTGGTGCGGTAGTGTTGAAAAAAGTTAATGGTTTCTTGAGCCCTCCGCTAAGACAAATTTATTAGAAAACTCTCCCATCGTACGAGCCATAAGGATTCTTAATATTATGGCTAGGGATTTAGATTTATTTAGTTGTACCGAGTCGGGATTCACGGAGGCCGCATATAAATGTGTGGAAGGACTAGTGATGTAATGTGTTATTTTTACGTATAAAATAAATCTTATATGGTGAGAAATCAATTTGGTGTTATATTATAAATTAATTATTAGTTGAGTGAAGTAATCAATTTATGTTTGGCATATTATTATAGATATGTCTCGCATGTGGAACGCCTTCTAGTTGTTAGAAGCTGCAGACGCCGAAGCCAAAATGATCACTTATGATACATGATTATGTATTTAATGAGATTAATGTTTTAACTTTACTCAATAGTCTATAAAGTAGTAGTCTATATAGAGTCTAGTCTTTTACTGGCACAAATTACCTTGAGCTATAACTAACCACAAATATTATTTTACAGATTCTACAGTAAGCTTAATTCTCCTGGTGTAATTGATGCAATTGATTGCACCCATGTGGCCATAGTTCGTCCAGCTGCAAACAAACCTTTTTTTTATAACAGAAAAGGTTTTCATTCTCTTAATGTTTGTTATAATAATTATAAGATGAATTAAGGATTAATCTCAATTTAATATTTTAGATATGTGACAGTGATCTCAGGATCAGTAATATTAATGCCAAGTTTGGTGGTGCTGCAAGTTATGATAGTCATATCTGCGCAAGTAGCAGACTGCAAAACCATATGGAGGCTCTGCAACAATCTGGAGAGTCAGCTCGGTTGTTGGGTGATAGTAGTTTTAGTAGAAAAATATTTATCAGCTGAAAGTGCATGTGTAGTGATTTAAATAAATTAAATAAAAATATTTCATTCATTTCATCTTTATAGTACTTATAAAAAACCAATTAAACACAAACTTTATTTACATACAATTATTTTTTATTTCAATTCACTTAAACATAAATTACACAAGTTACAACCAAAACCAATGTAGATGTTACATGTTTTTGCATTTCAAAGCTACATCCCTTTTTTTCTCAAGGTGAAATCTCTTCTTGGATCCTAGCACTTTAGGGGTAGCACAATTAGGTATTTGGGGATCTCTCTCTTCTACTCTGGAGAGGCCTTAGAACATCCTTAAAAGGGCCCGCCCTCCCCAGCTGGTGCCTCCTTGGGTTATGGAAACCAACCTCTTAGCTCTGTGTTAATCATCGGAAGAGGACCACTAATGCATCTGTAAATAAATAATAGTTGTTTAAAACTCATGAAAGTTATGAAAAGAAAAGTTACAAGAGTATCTCCTTGTAACAAAATTGAATCTTGTTAAGTACAACTAAAGATATGAAGAAGAATTATAAGGGGAGAAAAAATGAGTGTCTGTGAGCCGCACCATACTGAAGCATTTCACTCTAAGCCTGGCCGTTATGGTGTCAGTTTTTTAACCCTTTAAATGTATGTTTGTATTTACCTTGACTAGAACCAAAATCAGATGCAGTATCAATTGTTGATGATGGGGTATATACTTTGAAGAGGAGGCAGCATAAATATAATTTTGTTCATCATCTGAAATATTATGATAAAGTTAGTAATTGTAAATGTTTAAATTATATATAATAAGGAAAACTAAACATTAAATTATATTAATTGATTTTCATGAGTTTATTTTGCCTAAATGATTAAACATTAAACATAGGCAAATAAATTGACATACTATTTATGTATTTTTATCTTAACATGCAAAAGAATATATCTTCTATTATTACAGTTAACGACTGAACAATAGATTTGCATATCAATTGAACATGAAGTGCCTAGATTTAAGATCATGCTTATAAACATGTTACTTTATAATATGAAGGAAAAAGGCTGTGTCTCTGCCATAACCAACATGCTTCAGAATATATGTCTTGTATCATGTTTACAATCATTATTACATTAAAACCAACCTTGATCCACTGCTCCACAGTCTTGGCAAGACCACTGCCTACCTGGCCCAGCAACACATTTGCAACCGTTCGCGATTCCTTAATCTCTGTAGAAGCATACGCTGCCGGGTGATCTTTCTTTCTTCGGCGTCTGCAGCTTCTAACAACTCGAAGGCGTTCCACATGCGAGACATATCTATAAAATATGCCGAACATAAATTGATTACTTCACTCAACTAATAATTAATTTATAATATAACACCAAATTGATTTCTCACCTTAGAAGATTTATTTAATACGTAAATAATAAGTTTAAATTATAAATAAGTGAATAAATGAGAAAATAATTTTGATAGACCGTTAATTTCACAGGAAAACGGAGCACCTTTGACGTTCGTCTCAAAACCGAACGATCGAGGCGCTTAAAAAACGATTATGTTTGTCATTTCGTTTTTCTGCCTAAGAATTTCAAAGGAAATCGTTGATAAACGATAGACTAAAGACGTAAGCGGCCGCCGTGGGTGTTCGTGTGTGCCACTGCCTAGGATTTTAACGCGTGACGTCAGACGTCAGTACATCAACCAATCACAATCGATCGAGAGTCGCTATCGTTCCGTTTTTGTTTTTTACGGCCTAACCCTACTGTTCTCTAGAGAGTTTATCGAAACTATCTTTTATTTCGAGCGTGAAATTTTTCTACGTTGATCCTTTCTGTTGTTTAACTTCGAGGGATTCGAGACATATCGACAGTTACCGTGGATTTTCACTGCCTATAAAACAAAATAACTATACGTTTTTGTATTGCTTCCGAAATGGAATGGGCTTGCACTGGTGAAACGAAAACTTAACGCTACTCTGTTTTTTCAATAAATCTAGAAATTATTTTCCGATTCGCTAAGTTGTTAGGATATTTTGTTAATTGCTTTATTCTTTCTGTAGTCTAGAACTAGATTACTAGAACTGTTTTTGATTTTCGTATGTGCGTTGCACTTGGATATAATATCTCCCTACGTTGGGTGTGACGTCCCAGATTAATTGCTAGAAGCCCTCTAATACCAATTGGTTTGTCTGACCGTATTGATTGCTACAATCCATCATGTTCCATGTATATGACAGTGGTGACAAGTGAAATAATTATGAGATAAGAATCTTGTAGTAACCTGTTTAATATTTCGCCTGAGTTATAATTATTACTGACTGTATGTACAAGTTTATTTTTATTACGATTGATATCTGTCCATATTACGAAATTAATTTGAATGATTTTAAAATTAGATAATGTAATTGTTAAATGTTGAAACATATTTTGATCTTTGACATTTTCATATTGATATGTAAGGTGACCGTGGGGTTTCGCTGAAGAAAGATCTGTGCGGTAATATTCCTCTCATTTTCGTTAAAAAAATTAACACAACAATATGTTTTCTAAAGCTCTTATGATAGTGAAAACCAACCATGTTCATTTTAGACTTTTTTGCAAGGAATATTCAAGTAAAGTGTTTTACGTTATGTGATGTACAAAATAAAAACAACAGTCGTGCAAACTTCTTTTGTAATGGATTTAAAACAAGTAGAACTGGCGTGTCGAGATAAACAGTAGAGTGCGACAAGTACGCCCCCTGGTGATACGGAGTAAAAACAATAGCGTAGCGGTTCTCGCCAACGAATATACAAGTTTTACAACTACTGCTAAGTTTGTAGTTGCTGTTTGTACGAAAATGTTATGACATCACTCTACGTCGTTAATTGTAAGCAATGACAAGCTAATTGATTAGGAATGCTTAATTCAACATAAATTACGCGTATAATCAAAACTGCTATATTAATTTCAAACATCCAAGTATTAGAGTAGAATCAAATCAGTAAGGTAAGCATTAATTTAATGAACACATTGTTAATTCTCGGGTAACGTATTTGCATAACTTTGTGAAGGATATCATAATTACATCACGTCATCAGTCTACGGCCCTGTTTTATCCATTTATACGAAACGGATATTAAGATGATAGGATTGTCTGGCTGTCTCTCTACTGTCTGGAAATTTTTGTACTTTCCCGAATCTACATAAAAAATCATAATAGTGTTCGTTCTTTTCAAGTATACTATTACGAAATAAGAATATGTACTCGTATTCTACATTAATATTATAAAGAGGAAAGATTTGTATTTTTGTATGTATTGTTTTGTTGTTGTCAATAACACAAAAACTACTGGTCCGATTTCAAAAATTCTTTCACCGATAGAAAGCTACATTATCCTGAAGTAACACGAAGTTGCGAGCAACAGCTAGTAGAATATTAAGTTTAAAATTTCAGTCCTTTTTTGTACGAATTAAAGGCTTGAAATTATCGCAATTTTCCGCTATGTTTAGTGAAGTCTATTACAGTTATTTACTTCTGGAAAGGGTTGAATATTAATCAACTATAGAATATCATGAAGAAATATTCCAACACTCAAGAAGTTAATGCTGTTACGTAAGCTCACGTTTTAATTGTAGTCTCGGTAAATAGGCTTGTTAAATCGTTGCCTGGTGTTGTGTAGCACCGCCGTATACAACTTCACTTTTTAATTATATTTTCAAGAGGTTAGCTCTTGCATTACTATTTTATCGAATACTTTCTAAAGTTCAGTTTTAACTGACGTTCACACGTCATTTTGAACTCTACAGTCAAACTGTACAGTCCACAGTTTTACATGCACACGTCAGTTTTAATTGCTCAGTTGAACTGTACAGTTAAAACTGAGCGTCTGAAGCCGACTTTATATTTCATTACATATATTTAAATTAATATACCGATACACAAAAACATAGACTAATATTTAATTTTAGCAATGGAAATAGGCTTCTGAAGATCATGCTTTGTGGAAAAATCTTGGATCAAAGGATTGTAGAATATTTCTAGGTAATTAATTTAGTTCGACTTGTGTTTTGGCAATACGAATTCAATGATCACAATATTGACGTAACGAACTAATTGTGGGACTTGTTCCGGACAGTGAATAAGTGTTTTCCTTTAATCTTTTTCTCCTACTCTCTTTTACTGACGGAGGTTCAAATGACTGAACATTAATTAATTTCTAACGACTCACAGACTTTTGTTTTTTTTACTCGGTCTTATCAACTTATACTGTTAATAGTTTTGATTTTAACGCCAGTAAAATGTGTGTTACAATTTTATTTAACTTTACTAGATTGTAGATCAAAGTTTATTTTTCAAAATAACAAAAATTAGAATGTTTACGTAATTTTCTCTTTGTTCTACTATTTAAAACAGGTGGTTTATCTTCCATCAGTCAAAATATTAGCCAGATAACAGCCAAAACTAACAGTATCCGTCAATCAAAAACATTGATCGACCTCAATATTATAAAGCTATTTAATTATAGATAATTTTATTTTGCGTCTCCTTGGAATGGTAAACTATGATAAACTTTCAGCATGTGATGCTTTATTATATTATAATGAATTAAACTTATAATCATTCTTTTCCTAAGCAATTTAATTTTTGTCTCTTACGCTATGGCTGCATTAGACCGATGTCACGCAAAAAACGGTCTTACGCCGAAGCAAATTCTCCGTTATCGCGAACTCGATCTAATGAAGCTGAGACAGGAATAATTAAATAGCATTCAACGTTCAATTGTTTTATTTTAGTTTCCAAGCACGTCTCAATTGGCTTTAACATTGTCTGTTGTACGAGTTAAGGACGTTTGTTCTCTGGAAGGAAGTCTCGTACTCTTCCTGATCCTTTTACATTTGACTTATAATTATTTAAGTCTGACTCATTTTAAATTGACTTCTCATATCTATTGTTCTTCATTACCGTTAGGTGACAATTCTGTAGTTTTATAACTCTGTAATAAGTAAAATTGATTTTAAAACACGGTTTTCTACGTTTTAATAATTTACATTTGTTCCACAATACACTATAATTAACGGTTGTTATGTGTGGTAATTATTATTAGTTACCATGATAATGTTTTATTAGCTGAGTCATATTTGCAATTATAATTTTCTTAATAATTCCATTGCATGGACTTTAATAAAAAGAAATCTAGCAGCATCTTGAATTGACGAAATAGTGTATTATTATATGTTCTTAGGTGAAGGAAAACATCGTTAAGCAATCTGCACATATCGGCGAATAAATTCAAAGATATGTGTATTCACGGAAAATCCGCGCTAGTCGTGGAGTTGCTGAAAATGGAGCCAAACATATGTCGAACCTTTAACCTTTTTATAATGTAAAATTTGCTTATTGTTCTTGCTGTCTACTTCATAAGGCATATAAGCATAAATCATTGTAACATATAATAGGAGAAAGTGGACAATAGAAAAGGACTGTACAATTTCAGCGTCGTTACTTTCAGGCGAAGCCATACATCACGTACTAACGCGACTTCAATCTGTCACCCCACAGTGCACACTAATGTGTTTTTGCAGTTAACATGTCGATAAACATTATTGAAAACAAATTAACTAGAGTTATTGCCCTTTTATTGACATTTTTGTATATCCAAAAATATTTCATATTATAGGTAAAGCAATTTATAGAAGAAATATGAGAGTTAATAAATAAACTTTATTTTACTTAAAGCATTATCTCACAATTCCTGAAAGTACACGATAACATTAACTTTAGGTATTAATAAAAATAAACCTTTAAAACCTCGGATCGGAAAACTTCTCTGTAAAATAAGTAAAAGATAGCAAGAAAAATATAAATAAAAAATCTTTTAATATCTCAAGTACTAACACAAAACAGTTAGAATTTCATAGTTTGGTACAGACAAGGTTGGCAGATACATCATAATATCGTTTGATAAATTAATTTGGTGTTGAAAGCTTATTGTTTATTGATTCCTCTCGTTATAACTCATTCTTAGATCACAAGTTCCTTGTCCACAGTTCAAATAAGTTTGGCAAACATCCAAAAGTATTGTTCACTCTTATAGATGAGTATACATTAACATACATACGGAACTCTGTTTTTTTATGTTTATCGTTGTCGATTGAGAACCGTGATTACAGTGTCATGGATAAACATGCATATGAAATCAATAGCATAAATTCCACTCCTATAAAAATCATATGCATTTTCTGTAGAAGTATGACAATTCCGTTTTTAAAAAAACACGGAAACAGCTGGCTAGCGCATCAAAATGCTCTTTCACACAAAGCCCCCGGTCTCCACTCAAAGCTGTAACCATGTAGTCTCGCATAAAACAGACATTTTTAATTTCGAATCGTGAATCCAATTATAATTGCCACGTATTTTTTTACGCAAGCGCAATCAACTTTTGCAAAGCAAGTTTATGCATCATGGCTCTTTAAAGAACTTCATTCGCCAGCTGATTTAAAGAGCTGGCAAATTGCGGTCTCTGAAAATGAAAATTACACCGGTATAAAAGCAAAAAATATGTAAAGGTAAAAATGTACACTTTTTTAGTTACAATTACAAGGTACAAAGTGACTGTAGGAATGTGTTTCGTAGTTATTGCCTACGTAAGCTTTCAGTTGACATAGTATTAGTAAAGTTGAACATTCAAAACGAGCGAAGTACGAGCACCTACATAGATATTCCTCATTTACAGCGCACTATGAACCGTACGTCATTGCAGAACGTCAAAGGTATGCAGGGCTTGGCTACTCGTACTAGCAAGCCCTATGACCCTAAGCCCTATATCACTTTCTACAAATATCAACCCCTCTATTGTAGGCATTTCCCTGCATATATTTCTGGGTGATGGTGATAATTCTTTCGTTGTTTCGTCTACGATTTACTATACATACAAATGTAAATAATTATATGAATACATTTTATTACGGGATGAAAGAAAATGTTGCTTAAAATAAAAAAAATCATATCCTATAGAGTCGTCTCAGCAAAATAAAACTCTTTACTTGGTAATTTCAGTTTTGTTTACGACGTTGCGATCAAAATGTAAGCGTCGTTAAACATTTAAATACTTACAGTTTAAATTCACATTAAAGTAATTTAATGGTTCAACTCGAGATGCTTACCGTAATTTTTTTCTACACAGGCACTTTAAAAATAACAATTTTATTATATTTAGAGGCTTTTCAACAGTTTTAATAATTTTACAGGTTTTATGATTTGAATTTCTATTGTGTTTTACAACGAAAGGAGCATTTATCTCTTTAAATTCTCAGTTTAACGCAAACTTACAACTATACAATATTATTTTAAAGATATATAATAAGTATTACACGTAATTTCAATGATATTAATGTCAGAATTAAGCTTAGATATTATGAAATATTATTTGATTGTGTCGTTGGAGCATAAAAGTTCTGTAAATGGTTAGAATGCACCATTAATATTACGTACACGTTTCAAACGACTGAATTAAATGTTAACTGTTTATATTCATGACATCAATTAATATGCTGCGATGCTTTCTGAATGACGTCTAAAACAAAAATAGGCACCTTAAAATTTAACTGGCAACATTTTCATTGTGTTCTTTATTTATTTTTATGGATGAATATATAAAAATGTGCGACAAAAGACGAAACGCGTTACTATATTTTACTTAACTGTTATATATATAATGTGTTACTTAACTGTTTTAGATCAAAAAAGGAGAAAAGGATAGACATAGAATTTGATATCTAAACGGTTAACACTATCTTTGTCACACCAAGATTTCATGTCATGAAAGCGAGACTTCTAATATGGAAATACTAGAATAGTCTCACTTTTATGAGATGAAATCTTGGTGTGACAAATATAATATTTGACCTAGATATCTCTAATTTTCTCAAAGTTAATCTCTTGTACGCCGCATGAGGGACAATCGGACTTTATATGTCTAAAAACCCTATAAAGAATGGCGACATGTATTACTTTTAGTCTAGATGTCGACCTTGTTCTTAGTTATAATGGAATTAATACAAATAAATATTTTAAGAAACTTTTTTTGTATAACATGTAGTTATTTAGTTGTGTAATATGTCCAATTTTTTCTTCTTTTGGTAAGGAATAAATTATTTTAAAGTCGTTTTATGGTTATAATGTTCCAAAATATACTTCATAAAATTATTTTAAAAATTGATAATAACTAGCAAAACTTTATATATGAATTTCAAAGCCAAGCTCAATAACCAACCTAATTAAATATTTATTTATGTTCTAGTTATAAATTACGATTAGGTCCAACTTTATATTGATTGATTGAACTCTACAAATCGTTAAAAATGGTTCCAAATTTTTAGTTGACAGCATTGGGGCCAACAATTTATTGTTATTTGTAGAACGCGCGTCACTTGGCAACAGGCCAAACACGATCAATCAATTGCACTCTGTGATTCACTTTACAACACGCGTTACTACTGTTCTTAGAAAATGCATAAAAGAGCTACCGTTAGAAAGAGACCAAGATATTACACATTACGATGATACTCGTATATGCTATTCCAAACAACGCTGTAACAGCCATTATAGTGTAATTGTAAAATAAAATTAATAATATCATACAATATAGGATAACTTATGTTTTACGATGATGCAAACATTAATCCTTAAACAGTAAATTACAACTAAATATTTATATGTTGTTAATGTATTGTTTTTCGCCACGTTTGCGAATGTATAACGAGGTAGTCGGGTAAACAGCTCAGTTCCGCACTCCTCTTTAATTGGATAGTCTGTTTGTACCGCAGCTGCGGGCCGTGCTAGTGTCACCTGCACTGCAACTAACATTAACATTCCTGCACCCACAACACTGCAAACAATACTAATAAAAGCATTATATCATTTAATGAATTACATTTATGCTACACTATCAAATACATAATTTAATATCTTGTTTATTAAAATATTTAGAAGGCTGTTTTTGTTAGAAAGTCAGCTTCAATTAATTAAATAATTTTACAATCTGGTATACTCGTACTTAAGCGATGCATCAAATTCATATAATATAGACATAATTTCGCAGAATGCTGCAATCGATTGGATGTAACCTAAATATTTCACCATTAAAATAAGAATCACGTTCCTTTGAACTTAAATTGAATAGAATTAGTACAGGTATAGTAATTGCGCTAACACGTACGCTAATGATAGCGTGGTGTGGTGCATCCTTCCGTGTTCCGAGCACGTTTCCCATTGTAATTAGCAGTACGCTCCGGAAACATCGATAATTTTAATTACCTGACAATTAAACCGATGGGTATCATTTGATTTTAAAAGCTCCTACTTCAAAGGACAGTTTGATAAAATTATTGTTACATAATTGCCTAGAGTTTCGATTCTTGTGATAGTTGTGACTTGGGTTTTCGAGAAACAGGACTGATTGGTGTGATCATTGTCCACTTAGCCTCCTATTATACTAATCTCTGTTGTTGCAGTATTCTGTTCGCCGACATCGTGGGCTTCACGGTACTCGCATCGCAGTGCAGCGCCCAGGAGTTAGTGCGGCTGCTCAACGAACTATTCGGACGGTTCGATCAACTCGCCAATGTACGTAACCCTTATCAAACCGATAAAAAACCAAACTATACCTTCCCTTGACTTTAAATGACTTTGAATCAACGAATGTATCATTATCCAGTATTCTACGAGTAGTAGAAGTTAGTATTGTGTATTTGTGTAGGACAACCATTGCCTCCGCATTAAGATCCTCGGCGACTGTTACTACTGCGTGTCTGGGCTGCCCGAGCCGCGCGCCGACCACGCGCGCTGCACCGTCGAGATGGGCCTCGATATGATCGATGCCATCGCGTGAGTACAGACATGCTTACCCCCTATCTATGAACTATAGCTTTATTGTTTACTAGTAATTTTACACAGATTTTAGTATTTTTTTAATAATAGAAGGGGCAAACGAGCGGCTGGACGCTCGTGGATATCTTAGTTTAAGCTTCACTGATAATATAAAGCGTACAAAAGTAACCTTAAAAGTTTCTTTGTTTAAGTCTACACAAGGTTATGAAGTATTATTTTTATTTTCATTATGAAAAACTAACAGTTGTCGAGGGGACAATGGATGACATTAACAAGGCGAAGGTTAAGCTTCTTATCAAGAAAACGTACTGCAGCTGGCAAAGGCATTGCTAATGTATTTTTAAACTTTCCTTTGTCTTATAGTAATTAATATAAATTAAAATTGTCACATTTAAAATGTTATTTTCAAAAGTAAACTTCTTATATTATTTTAATTTCTAAGACGATGACTTACTTTGAAGGTACCTGTAACAAAATAAAGTAGAAAAATATATTAGTTAAATATTCTTTTCTACTTTATTTTTCCTCCCTGTAAAATTAGCTCTTTAGTAAAATTTGCCTTTTGCACTAACTTAAGTTTACGTAAGTACCGTCGATTTTTTCTTGCAAATTGTCAACCCTGAAGCTTTTCGCACATAAGGCTACGCATATCTGAGATTTCGGCCTCTATGATAATCTCATAGAAGTTCTTACGTAAGCCGATTAGATACTAGAGTCGCCGATTTGCGTGTCCTCGTGTACAACGGCTAGCAAGCGAGGCGTGTCGAAGCGTGTCGCGATATGCTATCAGTATGTTGACAGTGCAGTGAAGGCATATGTCCTGTTCAATAGTTTCATTGTCACGGACGTGCGATATCCTGCACAACTTTACGGATGATTTATAGACGCAGATAGGACTTACAAGAAAACAAATTAAATGCAACGTGTTTCTTATGGTAACAATAAATATTAGGATGTAATGGTTTTGATCCTTGGTAATAAATAAATACATTTAAAATCAGTCATCTGTTAAAGTGAAGCGTAAGTATTCAATCATGATATTAATTAAGATTTAAAACTGGTATAGTAACGTAAAATTATTACAAGTTTCCAAAATATGGTGGTTTATATGTATCACATATTGAATTATCAAACAGCAGTAGGCAAATCAACACTTACGAAGGGACCGCAGACCGCAAACCTCAAGACCGTTATATCTTTGCGTCGCCGACACGCGGCTGATGTTTCCTATTTGCGGGAACGCGGGAGATCTTATTATATCGGGTTTTATAAGCCATATCCACAGGAATTCATCATGGATTCTAGCCGAGTTTATATAAAAACAAGAATAAAAGCAAAACTAAATATCTCGAGTTCTTTAAATTAATACCAGGTGCAATTTATACAATGGCTAATTTATTCGAACTTAAAGAAGCAACTGTATGTACTGGACTGAACTTTAATTTATATTTAAGTGCCATACTTAGTCATTTAATCGTAACCGGATAGGTGGCGCTTAGTGACTGTAACCGGCTTTGAGTGCCTGTTTACTTGGAGAAAGTTTTCGTCAAAGATAGTTGAAAATATTTAAAATGTCTACCAAGTACAAAAAGTATCTCTTGCCTGGATGTATTAGACGTCATTCTTGTAATAGTCATCAGACCTTAACCTCAACCTTGACAACGTTAACGACTTACATTGAACTTCTCGCCGCATTAATTGCTACACTAAACTGTTAATTACAACAAGATCGTAAATTCCACAAGTACAGTTGTGACAAACGATTATCTCAGTGTCTGTGTGTATAATAAAAAAAAATTGATTACAGCTGTAATTAAAACATGTCTAATCAACCGTTTCACAAAAAGTATCAAAATGTTTTATTTATAACTGGTGTTTTTAACATTGAACCTTTTTGAACAGGTATTCGTTATTGAGTATTGTTTACCATTTAGTAATCTTATCAATTAAGCGGTACATTCTTAATCCCTTAAACCTCTTTCCGAAGGAGCTTATCCCAAAAGTAGGTTATTCATATTTTCTTTATCAAAAAATCTAGGCTATCTTCAAACAGATTTCTAATTTTCACCTACGAGTTATATAAAGCATGTTTCATTATTCCTTAATTATCTTCAATATTGTCTTAATACTAGTAATTAAGTAAATGGATAATCAAAAAAATCAAGTCAATGCCAAAAGTCTTTGCGAAACAGCTCACCCACAGCAAAAAGACCTCCATCAAGTCAATTGGACCCGACGGGGATGCTTTGGAGGAGGTTTCTGTAATTTCATACGAAATAAAACTATCATTCAGCCGTTTTATATTTATTTAGTACACGTAGATTATTAATATAAATCCGTTTGTTACGGAAGTATGACCGCAAAATTATGAAGTATCTGTGTACATCTGCATTCAACAATAACTTGTACAAAGTTATACATGTTCGTAATACAATTTGTGTTGTGTAACTCTTGCGGTACAACTCTGAATTATTTATTACTTTAACAGAATAGAGCTGGAAATTCTCCTCTAACAATGTTTATGAACAACGATAGGATTAAGTATACAAAATTGTATACATTTCTACATATAAATAAGCTCTCAGAAATTGGTTTAGCTTTAGTTATTCATATCGTAATATCTCTGTCAATTTTAAAGCTCTGATTAAATAAAATATAGCTTGGGCCTCCGCTACTATATATGCAAAGTGTGCAATGCACACGGGCGCCATCGTTAAAGGGCGCCAAAGACGTGGGCATAAGAAAAAGTTTAGTTCTTTGCTTTCTTTCAAGCACCTACCTACCACGAAAAATAAGATAATTCAAAATGTAGCGTTGAGCAGCAAAAACTCACATATAATAAGGAAGCATTTACGATCATAGTTTTATAGCTGTCTTACAATGTTACTTTTGTTGTACTATGACTATTTTACTGCTCTGCCCGAAGTTTATTAATGGCTCTCTCTGTTCTCTCCATTTCTTATAGGCCAGCAACAAATAAATTAATCACGTAGGTACTCAAACAGAATATTATAAGAAAGTCGTAAAAACTACTGCGATTTGATGTTGAAGTATTAACATCAAGGGATTTCGACCTACTGCTTTTTACAACTTCTGAAATTGGAATAGTATTCTAATTAGTAAAAGTTCTACATCTAGAAATTTTAAACGAACAATTTGGCTTATTGCCACCTAAGTTTAACAGTCATGATGGCAAAACGAAATTTTCCAATTCCATAAAAGTGATTGTTACATTTTCTAGTAAGTAATCTATATTATTATAATTTTACAATGATTGGAAAATCTTTCTTTTTTCACGATTGAAGAATATTGAAAAAACAATATCTTAGTTTCTCGTTAGCCAGCTACATAACATCGCCCTCATTACAAACGGATCAACCTGTGTAAGGCAAGAATAAACGCAAAGTAAATGGGTTTTTTCGTATAGATTACAGGATTTGTTGTAGCGAATTTGAGGACCTTTTTGTTTCCTTTGAAACACACAGACTATGTAAATACGGATAAAGGTATTTGCTAGAAGCAGCAAGCGCTTCTACAATGAAATACATTGGATTTATTTCGTTTTAATTATGGTAAGCGTAGAATTAAACTAGACTAGAAATCTTGCGTCATATATCAGTGTGTTTTGGTGCAAACCGCGCTGAAGTTCTGCAGACAATAGACCGGCAACAGCTGGAGGCCGTGAGTTGAACAAAACTAATACAAACACGTCGCTGACAGTTCTGTGACCCCGCGTAGAACTTATATGATTAATAGAGTAATATGGAAATAGGAATCATATTTTGAAATTTTAGGAGAATGAGATCTTTATTTACTCCTAAGATTTCGATTGACCCGTGAATGAAATCAAATAATGCATTTGTGTTTTCGTGATCGATTTTATGTTGAATTACTTCAGCGTATGGACAAGTAACACCTGTATTTCACCAATGTCGTAATTAATAACTATAATTTCTGCAGACATTTTCACGCAGTATCTGGTCGCTAATATGAAGGGGTTCATATGAATTCGATTATTAGATTACCCTTTACCACGCCCTAAGGTTCACGGGCTTGTCGCACGACTGACCGGTGACGCATAGACAAGCACAATATTTAGAGTGGAATTAACGTGCTTTGTTAACAATAAATTATACTATACTAACGACCGAATCTAACACACTCTTAATGTCCATGTACTCTGGTTATTTTAAAATAACTCGAGACAAGACGTAGTTACGTGGTTTTAATTGCCCATTAATTTTTAATCTTCTCGTAACGTTAGATGAAGTATGATTAATTTTTATCTTTTGTAACATAATTTTAATTATGATTTATTTTATAAGTAAGTATTAAACTTATAGATCTTAAAAAGTTAAAATATTGTGCCACAGAATAAATAAGATCGATGACAGTCTTATTATAGCCGTGTAAAGCGTGGAATTATTTTTGTTTCCATCTGTAATTTGGCAATGTGTCTTCGTTATTTTATTTTAAATGTAAAAATAAATGCGTTGATTTATTTTAACATATTCATAAAACTTGGATCTGTACATGTCTTCGTTACTTGTAATCATGATAGACGGCGACATTTTCTCGCACTCTGAATAAAGTACTTCTTTTATTTTATATTCAAACTTCGCAGTTGACTTTTAGACCTGTATCCAGTGGTCGGTAGAGTTACGTCATTTTAGCAAAGCTGTGTCTATGTCGGAAAGCTTTAATAGAGTTAGCTAGTGTGACCTAGGCTTAATTTTGAGATCACCAGATGACTATGCCATTGTCGAAATGATACCTATGACTTTGACACGATGACTATGACTAACTGCGACATATAGAACGCTAAAAATGACTCCGTAAGCTATCAAGGTGAAAGGGAATGTTAAACATGTTTTATGCAGGCTGTGCACGACATACACTCTCGAATGCACTTTACTTTTAAATGCTAAAGGGAAAGGTTTTTAAATCCTTTCAGTACGTCAACATTACTGTCAAGCTTTTTTTATTTTCCACCGAAAAGATAAATATTTAGCGCAAAGCTAGAGACGTTTAATTGCGTCTGGATTGTACAAAAATAAAAATAATATAATCAAACAGTTTGAACTGAAAACGCTTTTGATTTTATTTCAACTGACATCCTTTTAGCTTTGTTCATGTAAACCTTTAAATATCCAACCACTACAGATTTTACGCCAGCTAGCTGTGAAACTAATTTCTTTGATATTTACACTGTCACTATTTAGGTTTGCGCGCCAAATAGCAAGTCACCTGTCAAAAATATAATTGACAACCACAGACAATTCATAAATGTGTCCAACACCAACATCCAATTTTTAGCTTGACTCACAGCTATTCGTAATATTTCTTGGTTCTTTATTGTGTTATTTTAATATGTTCATGCTAATGCATTTTAAAATTTCATAATTTTAGGAAATACGTAAATCTTTTTTCCCCGCTTGAAACACGTGTTCTATAATTTTATAGCACATTCTTTATGAAAACAAACAATATTGCCAAGTTTTAAGACATACATCTTATAATGTTATCATTTATCAACGATCGGAAGGAGTTATATGCAAGTTTAATAACATAAAAGTCATAAATTAAATCAAGCATTTATTTTAAGATGATGTACGATTCTTTTTCCTTCATGCTTTAAATTCTAAAGTCTAAAGAAACATAACCTCAAGTGTCTATTCTTGTAAACCTTTTATCTCGTATCTAAAACAAGATGCTTTTATCAGTATTATTTTGTGCGTACATTAGTAACAAACCAGGTTGGAACGTGCAAAGAAAATTAAAAGGTGGTAAACCTTTAAAATGCTTTCAAGTAATTTTACAGTACTGTAAAATGGGGCTATTAAATATTTATATGTTTTAAAACAGGAATTCTTAAGTTAATCAAATTCCTGTCCACTTTTTATATGAGACAAATAAAATTGATAACATTTTCGTAGAACATATTTAGAGAAACAATTTAGAGACCATTGTAACTTTTTAAATTATCTTTAATATTAAGCCACTATTTATGACTTATATTAAATATATTATATTAAACTTATAGGAAATTCAAAAATAGAAGTCTCCAAATTGGGTGTAGTTTAGCTATTAAATAATTCCTTGTTGCAGTTCCGTGGTGGAGGCGACGGATGTGCAGCTGAACATGCGCGTGGGCATCCACACTGGTCGCGTGCTGTGCGGCGTGCTGGGCCTGCGCAAGTGGCAGTACGATGTTTGGTCTAATGACGTCACGCTCGCCAACAACATGGAGGCTGGCGGAGAACCGGGGTACAGACACGCTTAGATAAAAATGCCTTTAAGCTAGCGTTAACTACGTCTATATTTAAACACTAGAATACTCTGTCTTGCATACTCCTTGTTGTTGATGTGTTTTCGTCGCGAGCCACATTTGCAAAAGTAAAGCGAAAAAACCTCTGTCATATGTTATTAAGTTAAAAGCTTTGTGGTATTGTCTTAATAAATCTAATAGAAAATGATTGATTATTTGAGATGTATTCAAATCAATTATGTACAACGTATAAATGTCAATGTACTGTGAATCAATGATAACGGCCCGCACTCGAGTGCCATTGATAATGTCAACGCACGTGGTGATTTATTGTGACCGTTATTGTGGCCCTTCACGTCAACCTGACACTCCGACACCGCGCCAGCTATTATTGCAGTGTTTCTTTATCAAGTACATTTTAATGATGTGTTCTGTTTACATTTTTATACGCATCAAAGGATTCTAGCAATATTTACGTTGTCGGTACAAATTGTAACAACTATTAAGTATGTTTAAGCCGAATTTGAGATTGTTTATCATGTAGTAAATTACAGATCTCGTCTTATTAGGCACAGAGACAGAAGTCATCCTGCATTCGTCGTATTTCGCGGTATTATTGAGTGGTGCATAATGTTGCAGGCGAGTGCACGTGACGCAGGCGACGCTGGAGTGCCTCGGCGGCGCGTACGAGGTGGAGCCCGGGCACGGCGCGGCGCGCAACGCCTACCTGCGCGACCACTCCGTGCAGACATACTTCATTATACCGCCGCCTAGACGACGAAAAGTTCGTTTGAAACATCATTTGAATAAATACATTACACTTCTCTAACTGCTGATTCACAGGTCTTCGTGAAAGCTGTACAACGTTTACATTTCTGTGTATATAATGTAAACGATGATTGTGACCATAGAAGTCTTTATAGTGACTGAAAATGTTTAGTAGATTTTTCACACTTAACGCTATCCTAGATGTGCCTGTCTGGAGGCGTAGGGCTGGGCTCGGGGTCGCGCCGCAAGCTCTCCTTCAAGAACGTATCCAACGTGGTGGTGCAGCTGCTGCACTCCATCAAGTTCAACGTGGACGTGCCCTTCTCCAACATGGCCGCCTCGCCACAGGAACTCAAGGCTAATGCCGCGAGAAAGGTACTCAATATAACATACTGACGCGTCCTGTACCACATTATCTATGTATGTATAAATATTTATTCTTTTTATTGCACTTAACGTTTTTTTCGAAGTCTTGTGGACACGACTACATGATGCTTAGTCCTCGTCCGAATCTTTATCTTACTCTTTATTATACGAGTGATTTATATTTTAACGGAAAATCACTTTCACCGTAAGGTAAGTTTATTTTTATTTATTTTGTTCTTATACGATAACTTTAATTATTAAATTATCATTAAACTATGAATTAGAATAAAAAATAATAGTTTAAATAAGTAGGTATAACATGGATGATTCAATAACTGCATTTACATTTAGCATTCGTACAAGTTATTAATACTAGTCGGTAGATGTATTAATATAGATCTTGACTAAATATCTTAGCATCATTTTGTTTCATTGTAACTTGGTGGCACATGATATATTTGGGCAGTTGCCAGGAAAACAAAATAAACTTTTACTTAAATAATCCACATACTATTCCGGCGAGTATAATTAAAATGGTTTCAATAAACAGACTAGGAAGATGTTAATATTGTATTATAGGCGAATGTTTATTGTCGTCGCTAGCCGTCGTGGTATGTTAGGTAGAGGAGGGCCGTGCGTGGTAGGAGGAGGGTACAGGGTTGGGGTTGTGCCAGGTGCTGGACCTGCGGCGCGCG
>QDHC01000594.1:0-39856 GCA_013186455.1 Papilio dardanus tibullus | reverse complement strand
CACACACACACACACACACACACACACCACCCGACAACCCACATACAGCTACGCATCCGCGCTAACTTGACCTATACATTACTATTGTTTGAAAACAACATAAAACACTTTTAGCAAAGAAATGCACTCTTTTGTAAGGGAATTTGACTTGGATTTAAATGTTGTTAATCGCGGATGCGTACACCGTGCATGAACATACAAACCTACCACGTAAGATGACTATGTCGCGTCACATTATCAACACAAACAGTTCAATGTAGGTTAAGGGAACTTAGGACGTGGTTTACTGGAAATAAATCCGCAAGCCTCGTTTCTATTTCTCCCACAGTTTTGGTTTTCGCTTAAGAAACTTGTACATGAAACGCATTGAAACTAAAACACGATGCTTTTCATAAGAGTGACGAATGATAACCTCGCTTAATGGTTTTCTAGTAGTTAGTATGACTTTTTGAGTGATCTAAGAACTAAATCTGTGGTGCTTTATCTATCGATCTCGGTGTTTCGCGCCGAGGCTTTCTCACGAGTACTACTCAAATAATGTCGCGAGGAGTGTTCCTATACACGCCGCTTTGCACCTAACACCACTTTTATAGTATATTTCACCGGTTGAACCTCCCACATCCTATCCACACGACTTATAGTCCACGTCAAAGACGTCTAGATGCCAGTCTCTCCTCAAAAACATAGCTACTGGACCCTTTAAGCACATTTTTACTACTGTATATGTGATCTCAAACTTATTTGCTTATTCAAAAATTGTGTTGTATTTTCTATGCCGTTCGAAACCGAAAAAACGCTTAATCCTTCGTAAGTAAATTCCAATTATTCCTTTAAAAATCTTGGTGTTTTTTCTCTTTGATATACTGGATCCGCGCACGGCAGAACACCGGCGACTAACATGCGATGTCTGCTCGTTGTTTTTCAGATAATCCGACCTTGGACTTTAGTTTCACAACAAATGCCCGATGAAACAGTAAGCGCAGACAAAAAGACAGATGTTGTTGTGTATTATTGTTCTCCCCCGTTGAGCGGCGGCCACAGTGGCGCCCCCGTGCGATAGGTACTCGATGTTGTCTATGAGCACACACCAGCGGCGGCCGACGCCGACCTCCGCACCTCTATTCCAACTAAACGCAGTCGTGCCGGGGACAGAGTGCCAAAGCGACGCGAGTATTCAGCCACACACTTATCACTCTCTGTCTCTCTCTTATTCGACTAATTCGCTTTCGAATTGTGATACTGTAATTTTCTTAAGATTGTTTTTTATTGAATTTTGATTGATAATAAAGCTGAACGCACCGAAATGTGTTTCACTCGCTGCCCTACGCCACCTCGCGCACAGCATGCCATGCTCCTCGCCTAACTTGCATGATATCCCTTTTATATAACATAGTTTTATGCTTGATTGATTTTTCTTTAATATTGCTTTAGTTTTAGTATTTAGTTTTATTAATGTATACCGATAGAGATGTCTATTATAAAAAAATATTTTAAATGGTCATTGTCATAAACGTAAAAATAAGTCTCAAACAAAGAAATAATGTTAGTACCTAAGTATATCAGTTAGATAATAGGAAGAAATGGATCTCCCAAGCTATATAATGTTTCAAGATATTTATATATTTCTGTTTAAAATTTGTGTCTCTTCTATGTTCATACTTTACTCTATTGCTATTTTAATAATGCGATGCTGCTTCGGACTCTGGAACTTTTCCATTCTAAGGTCAGTTTCAAAACTGAATTGAGCATGACGCCCCGGCATGCGGTGGACCCGACGTGTTCCCAGTGTCTCTGTTCACCTACAAATGACCCTTTCGATGACGTCACGTCGTCACTATCTATCCCGATATATGTTAACTGTCCCACTGTAACCCAATCGATGTACCCTGAACCAGTTGGTGTCCAAATATGATAAAGGTTTCGAAATTTTGACCGATTCGTTCTGATTTAACAGAATAAAGTGACAGAGAAGTTCAAGCGTCCGTTGAAAAAGCGGCACTCGTCTGTGTACCACCAGCCCAGCAACCGCGTCAACAAGTACCTCGCGCAGGCGATAGACGCGCGCTCCGTGCACCGCGAGAAGGCCACGCACGTCCACCTCCTCACGCTCTGCTTCAAGGACCCCGAGAAAGAGGCACAGGTACACTTATTGTGTTGCTAATTGATATTCAGCTACTACCTTCATTTGGAACGGACAGAGTTCAATGCGGAAGTACAATAAATAGGATAATATAAATACACATACATACAATAATAAGGAATTATTATTGTTCCAGTACCGGGCGTCAAACGACGGTGGGTGGGCAGGTTCTTTGGGGGCGGCGCTGTGCGCGCTGGCGGCGGGCGGCGTGCTGCAGGCGGCCATACTCCCGCGTACCACCATCCTGCTGCTGCTCTTCGTCACCGCCTTCACCTGGTCAGCTGCGGTGCTGGCCCTCACCCTCGCGGCGCGGTTGCGGCTCATACCCTGTGATGTCTCCCGACCTTTCGCACTTAGAAACGCTATAACGACTTTTACTATTGTACTGGGCTATGCCGTCGGACAAGTTAACGTGGTAAATGGTTTAACTTTTTATTATTTTTTATTTAGTATGCTGTCTTTTGTTTTTTACCTTATAAAGTGTGTATATAAATATTGTCTAATGGCAATTTTTCTGCAACTTCAGCTACGTTACTTTCAATCAATTTTTGAAATTAGTTTTGTTAAAATGGGTATCTAAGATTCTGTAGTTTAGTTCAACGCTAAGTAACTTGTATGTAATCAATGCCGGCCTTACCCATTCCAGGTGACGTGTCGTGAGATCGACGTATGTCGGAACTTAACCGAGAACGTAACAACGATGTCCGAGATCCGCGAGGTGCGCGGCGCGCTGGCGGCCGCGCTGTGGTCCGCCGGCGACCACCGCGCCTGCCCCGTACCCATATACATCGCACTCGGCTGCTGCCTCGCGGTCCTCACGGTCGCTGTCTTCCTCCGTCTGCCGATACTCATCAAGGGCATACTGCTAGCTGTCATCACCGCCGGCTATATCGCTGTTATACTGGCTTATCACAAGGATCTCTTCGATTGCTACGATATGATGACTGAGTAAGTAACAAAACTATGTATCCTGCAGTCCACTGGCATAGATTGCCTTAACTGGTCTGTTTGGCGATCGCTTTAGTAATATAATCTTGAATTTTAGTCAAGAAACAAGACTGTTTGTGCCAAATTATTTTCAACTAATCATCCGTAACTTTTTCAAATATGAGTGTCTAAACTTTTTTACTTTTCTTTAACCATTTTCTTTTTATAACTTATGAAAATGCTCTGTGGTTCTGTAGCGTCGGTGTGGTGGGGTCGGCGTGGTCGATGTGCCTGTGGTCGGTGCTGCTGGCGGTGGGCGTGCTGCTGCACGCGCGCCAGACGGAGTGGACGGCGCGCCTCGACTTCCTCTGGCAGGCGCAGGCGCGCGACGAGAAGAGAGACATGGACGCGCTGCAGGTCACTCTGGCATTATAACCAAACACCCGTATCGCTTATCCTTTTTATATGAGTGTGATTAAAATTATAATTTTGTTGTAGGCGTCCAACAAGAGGATATTGTTCAACTTGCTGCCCGCGCACGTGGCGACGCATTTCTTGGACAACCAGTTCAGAACCAACATGGTAAGTTTTTTTATAAACATTTCTATGCTTATAACATTTCATATTTCATCTATCTACATTTACTAATAACCGCATTGGCTAAAAAAATATTTAACACATTTCATAGCGCATGCACATTAACACGATTCACGCTAATCGCTATTTCATATGCAGTCATTCAACTGTTCATCACTCAGACATTCATGCTTGCTTCATATTGCACTATACACACCAAACGGAGCAAGTGACAAATATAAATCTTAAGATAAACCAGTAAAACAACGATTAAGACAGTAATTAAAAGCCTCAAAACGATTTAAAGTTCAAATATAATTGTAAAAAATATCCTATTAATTTTAGTCTGTACAAATGGAAAACAAAACTTAATAATTCAGAAACACTGTACAAAAGTAGATGTAGTTATAAGATAGTCACTTGGTCCTGACGTGTGGTGGGGTCTTGGGGGTGACAAGACGCGCGGTTGGCAGGACCTGTACCACCAGTCGTACCAGCGCGTCGGCGTCGTCTTCGCCTCCATCACCAACTACCACGAGTTCTACATGGAGCTCGACGGCAACAACCAGGGCATGGAGTGTCTACGGCTGCTCAATGAGATCATTGCCGATTTTGATGAAGTAAGTGATATGAAAAACATTTAATATTGTTGTTTTTTTGGCAAATTCAGGTTTAAATTAATGTAAATTTTACAGCTCTTAGGTGAAGATCGTTTCAGTCCAATAGATAAAATCAAAACAGTTGGATCAACGTACATGGCAGCCGTCGGCCTCATCCCCGACAAGAAGATGACGGACGATCCCAGCACCAGGAAGCACATGGCGACCCTTGTCGAGTTCGTGTTCGCGATGCGCGACAAGCTGAAAGATATCAATGACAATTCCTATAATAATTTCATGCTGCGAGTCGGTAAGATAAACTTCAGTACAAACATGTGTCGTGGAATTAAATTGTCCATTAATTTTTTGTTATTCTTAACTTTTTTATAGGAATAAATGTCGGTCCCGTCGTCGCCGGTGTTATAGGAGCACGAAAGCCACAGTACGACATTTGGGGCAATACCGTCAATGTTGCTTCGCGAATGGACTCCACCGGCCTGCCGAACCACACGCAGGTGACCGAGGAAGTCTACCAAGTGTTAAAGGATATGCCCTATCAGTTCGTCTGTCGAGGAAAAGTAAAAGTCAAAGGCAAAGGGGAAATGACGACCTACTTCCTAACGGATCGTACGCCCGATAACGGAAGCGGTCAGAACAATTCCAACGGTCAACCTCAGAACCCTCCGTCTGCGTACGGCGGCGTCGCCACACCGCTCGCCATGCTGCAGAACTCGGCGAGGCGCGCCGCCGCGCAGCCCTCGCGCCTGCCGCCGCTGCGCGAAACCTCCGGCTCGGGGGAGAACGAGCCCCTCCTGCCTCCCAATGGACAACAAAATGGAAATAATCATAAAGGGACAAAGGGACGTCGAAACAAAGATCAAGACGACAACCCGCCCCCGCCCCCGCCGCACGGTATCAACGCCAATCCGAGATGGCCGCCGCCGCGCGCCCTGGTCCCGCCCTGGCCGCGGCCGCAGGAGCCGAGGCCCCCCGTCGTGCACAAGAGGCGGCCGCCCACGAGACTGCCGAGACCGCGATCCAGCGAGAGCCTGCCTCTAGCGCGGAGCCCTCGAGTCCACTCTTCCGCCGACGAGCTCAGCTCCTTGACGCGCTCGCCCAGCCTCAGCTCCTCCGACGAGAGCTACTCGCGCACCACGGACGCCTCGCCCTCCCCGCCGCGCCCCGCCGCCTGGCTGCCCCCCGCGCGGGCCCAGCGCGCCGACATCACCTCCGCCTACGACTACCCCGTCGTCCGAGCCAACAAGCCCACCGCTAATGTTATTAACGAAATATACGCGAAACATAAAATCTCCAGCAAACCGGTTATGGGGGACAAGATTCTCGACGATCTCAGCTATCAAAAGGAGGAAGAAAAGTTGCACCGGAGCATATTGAATATGCTCCAGACGTCTGCGAAACGCGACAGCTGCAGTCAGACCGATAAGAAGGACGTCTCGAGTCGTCTGGCGCCGAGGACCAGCTCGTTCTCGAGCTCGGGCAGTCGGCCGAGCAACCTGAAGCACCTCAACCATGACGGCCGAGAGGTGTTCAGCAAACGCAGCCCCTCCGACGTCGCCTGCGTGCCGCCCTTCGAGAGAGAAATACAGAGGCTGCTCGACGATAAGAACATTATCATGAACAATGCGGCTAAAAATGAACGAAAGGATCTGAACCTTGAACTAAGGTAAGAGCATTACTTGTGATCTTTCCGAGGACACTGAATATAAATTGCAATACGATATTATTACTATAATTTACCGTAATCCAGTAGGAGTCAGAACTCGTCGCTGGAGGTCGCGCTGGGCGCCAACAACAACAGCAGCCCGCTGCACGCGGTGGGGCTGGCGGCCATCGCTCAGCTGGCGCGCCGCGAGCCCAGCCCCGCGCCCACGCACCCGCCGCCGCCCCCGCCCACGCATGCGCACGCCCACGCCCACGCAGACTTCCCCGGCGTCCTGCCCACTGACGTCGTCGTGTGTCTGCCCTCGCGCGACAACACGCCCGGGTGAGACAATATAAAAAAAATATTTAACTCTACTTTAATCTCCGTGGATTTGCGCTGTATTGCATTACTTTGACGAGTATGTATGGTACATTGTGTTTATTACTTCAACAGCGGAACCTGTGATAGAAAAATCGATAGCAGTACCAAAGAGAAACACGAAAACGACCCACACGAACGTCTACATAACCGGGTTCGTATTCATCATAAATTTTCATTTAACATAAAATTATTAAATTAACGTTGGGTTTTAAAACTTATGTGTTTTTTTTTCAATTAGGTGACGACTTCGAATCACAGAGAGATGAATCTGTACGGCGAGAGTCAGTCGGAGTGGAGCTCGTCGTGCTCGGAGGGCGAGGGCGACGGCGAGGGCGAGGGCGCGCAGCCGGAGAGCACGGGCTACACCACGGACGACCCCGCGCTCGAGAACGTGTCCATGCTGAACGAGGCGGGCCTCACGGACGCGGAGGCGGCGCTCAGCGACGTCAACTCCTGCTACTTCGACCGCGACGACGACGTCTCCTCGCGCGCCTCCTCCCGCCTGCTCGACTCCGAGGCGCTCGTCTCCCTCGAGAGCCTGAGCGCGATATACGACTCGGACGAGCCCGCACATCGCTACTTGGCCAACATACGCACCGTCAGCGAGTCTATAACGAGGAACTTCGGCCAGCCGGCGCACGTTACTGACGGTGAAAGTGACGTTTAGTGAACACCAGTGCCAGTGGCATGCTTATTGCTTTCGATACTATTGGACAAACTTGTACTTTATCTGTCCTTTGCTTCGTGACGTGTTGTAATATATAATGTAGGCAAAGGATCCAAAGATAATAACGAAGTGGTTTGTTGGCTCTCTAACAGAAAATACTCAAAATTCATTGTTAGACATCGACTTGTTCGAACTCTTCGACTTGCTTGTCGACGTCATCGATTTAAATACATTATACTGGAATGGATGTAAACTTTTTAATCTTTCCTAAATTTGGAATGAAGTCAAAGGAATTTAATGTTCGATCCTGTATGTATTTCAATCTTTGGAACTCTAAAAATAGTGCAATGTTTAACACTAGTGATATTTAAATCGAATATGACATTTTATTTCCCTTTTGCCTTACTACAAACAATGTATTATGTGTAAATTGTCAATATGTACGTAGTTATTAGGCTGTGTGCTGGTGTACAGTCGCCGTGTGACGGCTCCCAGAGTTACGGTACGCATGATCTCTACAATTGTAAGGTGCTCTCACTTAGAATTATTCGTCGTTTATCTTGTGATAAAGCTGTAGGGAGATTTCGAGCGACCAATATCTGTGAGTCAGTGTGTATTAGGGCTGGCCCCTCACCTGTACAATCTAACGTTTTAAATATTATATCTAATATATTGTGAATAGTACATAATGTTAGATAAGGATTTTGCATTTCAATACATATTAGTTTAGAGATTGTTACCATAGATCCAAATAAGTTTTATAATTTTTCTGTTTATCTAAAGAGTAAGGTTATTAAAACTTTTATTCAATTTGATTCTTTGACATGACGTAGACTTCATTATTTATTAAAGTAAATGTAAGCACAAAATAATTTCGATTTCATTATAAAATTCGTTCCTTTAGACTTGTTTTGTAGCAAAATTATTACAAGGTACCCGATATATAACCATGTTTTATGACACTACTCCATTATTTTCTTCTCTAGTCACGTCATCTCTTATTTTCTGCACTCTATTCCTTCATGACGTCATCGTGCCATTATTCAAAATAAACATCGTTATAATAACTATTTTTTATTATCTGGGCGATATATTTTTGAATCACAAATTATGTGTCTAAAAATAAGTACTTTGTGACACTATAAAGGATTATTTTAATCTAAATTTTGAATAGCTCTCGACATATTTTTTACTTTGTAGTCCGATATGTTTAAGTGTTCAAGGTATTAAAGGTTAAATAATATTACAGTGCCACAATTTAGTCGGTCGTAGATTAAAAAAAAACTGGAATAGAGTACAACGGTAAAAAAAAAACACCATTTAGTGAATATTTGTTGTAGAATATTCTCCAAGATGGATCAAATTTTAATATTAATCAACTGTCAATTTCGTATTAATAAGTATAAGATGTAACGTATTTTAAATAATGTTCGCCTCGGACTCTGGGATACTGTTGTAGTTCTAGGCCGGGTACTTAATGCTATTGTTTCCATTGCTGTGACTCACCTTCAATCAATGCGTTCGCGAACACAAAACGGGCGCAGTTATTGTAATTTTTATCGACATAATATTGTTTATATAATTTTTGCCTTGGTATTGAGAGTATAGTTAATATATAAATAGTGGTTCATTATATACTAACAGGCGTTCGGTGCCTTTCAACTAGCCTCTATTTAATGTATTTGATAAATGTTGACTTGTAGTATACACTCGTGTGAGGTCTTATGATGTTAAGCAAATTGATTATTCAGACTTTTTAATGTATTTGTTAAATTCGCTATCTTACTAATCAGGGTGAAGTTAGCTTTTGTTTAAATACGGAAAATACACTTAGTAAAATACAATATAACTAGTACACGCTACGTAACTTTGACCGTGTGAAGTTTCCAATAATAAGAAAGTATTAAAACATATTCAAAAGATCCTGTCTTCACATTCCTTACAAATGCTAATCCTCATTAGTTCATTTTAGAGTAAATACCAACAATTTGTAAAATATTTATTCACCTAACTTCACTCCGGTTAAACAGGATTCCGAGAACTATACGGAGTCGGGTGCAGGAGGGTTGTTTACAAATTAAAAATTTCAAAACGGGATGTGTTCATCTTTAAAACTTACGATGGTGTCGAGGACAAAGATAATGTGCTGTAGTACTGGACTGATTAATTTGTAAGTTGTTGCACTGAGATGTGCGCTCCTGACACATCTAGAATTTGTTGATCTGTGTAAATATCGTTAACCTTACAACCGCTATTGAATATTTGTTTATACTTACCTTTCGAAACCGTTATTTTTGGACAAATTTAATTTGGTATCTTGTTGATGTTTGTTTTTAATATCTTTTGTAATATTTCTATATGTATCGTGCCAAACACAAGGGAGGCTTTATAAAAAAGCTTAATGTAGCTGATTTACATATATATTTTTGGCAATATTATATTCAACAAACTATTTAAATTGTAGAAATTGAACTACCAAAAGTAATGTTAAAATTGTTACATTTTTTTCTGGTAAAAGTGATAATGGAACCACAAGATAATACTGTGTTCTAATGTAAATACGTATTAATAATAAGTAGAGGGTTTTTGAATTCTTATCCTATATAGCGTATAAATAGCAATGCAAGTACCTTACTACACCAATCTTATTTCGTTGATAATAATATTGTATATACCCCTGTAACAAACAATACATTAAGAATTATGACCTATTCTGTAATTTTTATTTATTTTGATTCAATAGAGCAATATTAATTACAATAAAATATTAAAACATGAACTTATTATTTTATTTACACAACCAAGAATGAAGTGACTAATGAGATGAAGGTTAATAAAAAATGAGAAATAATATGTGTCTATTAATATTTAGAAATTGAATAAGCAGCAAAATAATGAAGATGCCTAAGAACTTACCCCGACTTTGTCTGAAGTTACCGCACATGTTCATATGATCAGAAAATAAAAAACTTTATTTCTATAATTTTATGATCCTTATCAAGCCTAAAATCATCTATTGGTATGAAGGTGCTCGTATGTTTGCCAGTCAGGTGCCTACCTATGAAGATCCCGGCTTGAGCGTGTCTTCCACATACTAATTAACCAACACCTTAAAATATGCAACAATCTATGGGACCTAACACATTTGATACGTGCTCTGAGTTATTTCATGGTGATATTACATACCTACTACGAATTTGTTTTTGTAAAAAATCTTTAAATTTAGATTTAAAAATAAAATAAAATAAAGCTTTACTAATAAATAAATTATTCATGTTGAATAATGTGGCTAGTCGTTGATAATAATAAATGGAATTTTGGTAATATTTGGTTTGTTGAAAATTAAACATTTTAAAACTATCTGGATCTTGGGGAAATAGTTTGTGCGCCATGTGAGTGAGGTGAGGCAGGCAGGTATGACGCGGCCACAACACCACGGCGCGGCACACAGCTGCCCGCCGCCGCCGCGCCGCCGCCGCCCATTGGCTGCCGGCGGGAACCGGTCGCGCCGCTCGCCCTCCTCGCCCGGCCCCGCCACGCTCACACTATGCCAAACGAATTCTTATTCATGTCTCTTGCAACGGCCGTTGATGCCGTTTAGTTGCGCGCCGCGACATTTGATTCTCACGTAATCTTATCACTTTTAATATTGAATGAAATCTCCTATAAATGTGTGATATTTGAATATGAAACGAGTGAGTGCGAGATAAACAGTGAGGACGACGACGGCATCGCTATGAAAACACACGACCCGACTTGGGCTATTGTCCTTTTTGTTTCAACGGTTCTTCGTGACCAACTATACGACGTAGGGCCACCTCCATGTGCTTCAGATAGTGAGTGATGTGCTATAAGGTTTTTGATTAAACTTGTTGTCTGTGTTGAATTGTGTTTGTGTCGGTGCGTGATGAGGTGCGAGGCGAGGTGTTGTCGGTGAATCATAGATGTGTAGTATGAATATGAAGGTGACGGTGTGTTTTGGATCCGTGCGGGTGCTGGTGCCCTGCGGCGCAGGGGACCTACTCGTCAGGGATCTTGTACGGGAAGCCACCCATCGCTACAAGAAAGCCACCGGACAGGTCAGTACTATGCCCTCTACAAACAAAACTATCCAGTTTTCGCGCGGTTTTTCGAGTTTTCTATTGAACGGTCGTCCTGGCTTTTGTTATAAAAAAGTAATTGGACACGGGAACAAATTTTCGAAGTAAATAGCTGTTTTTCTGACAAAGTCCACACATGTATTTACTATACGTTCAATTTAATAATATACGTAATTGCATTTACCTCACTGCATAATTATTTGCTGATCTAGGTAAGTCGACGGTTAATCTCGGAAGGCATTATGTTTTTGCGTAGAACATGATCTTTTTGCTGTGGAATGCACGACTTAAGCCGGGCAAGAACCACTTTCGCGGCAATGTATCAATTCTGAATAGACAACATGCATTAGCGGTGCTTGCTCGATGCGGTCAAACTAGATTCACGCTCGAATTGCTTGAATTTCATAACTCAAAATGTCATACTTTCCCTAAATTGCTGTGTCTGGTGTACTAAACATTATATTAGTGGAATATTGTGTTATCACGAAATTATTAGGTTTATAAATAATTGAAAAACCGAATCACATGCATAAGTTAACAGGGATTCGAAGCCGAGAACTGAGAGATTGTAGGTGTGTGTATACCCACCTACCTGTTACCTGCTACCTCGGTCGCTGATACACATGCTTACCATTGTTTTTACTTTTATTACTAAAATCAATTGGATCAGAGATATGAACTATGTGGTTACCAGACTAGGTTACCGTGGTCTATAAAATAAAAATAAAAGCAAAATAAACTAGATGTTCCCATTCACCTGCAACATTGTGACAGGGGCTACGAATGGCACTCGCCGCCTTGTAGGAAGCCGTCGACCTTGCCACCACCTTTGCGACACCATCGCAGCTCGCCACTAGCGCAAATATGCCAGATATGAGGCTTCACTACAACTCTGCAACATACACATTGCGTTAATATATCAGATTAAATAGTCAATGATATTAATTCATGTCCCTGGAATATTTGTAATTCAAAGTGGCCTCGAACGGTTATTGGCCCTTCAAATTACGTGACCTAACGATTGCTATTACAATCGCCTATTTCTCCACTGCTTAGGGACCTAAAGTGATTCTTGGCCATAATCTTACGATGGCGCCGAGGTGCAGACTCTGTCTTCTGCCAGTTTAATATGTTCATTTTTATAATTTGTTATAAGTTAAGGTATGACGAGGACCGGTGCAAGTACAGCATTTTCCTGTAAGATATTTTAATGCTAAACTATTTATGATTCAGTTAAATGCTAAATTCCTTACGTGTTTGTGCATATAGAGTACTTATTGCACAAATATTGGTGTAGATTGGCCAAATGTTTGCGCATGATTGGCCGCCGGCGATTACTCAATTTAAAAGGTCGCGAGCTTGAGTTAATGAGTGGCAAACGGTTTGTTAGCAGTTCCTTTAGTGGTACGATAATATGCTATATAGGACGTCTAGAGAAGTGAGCGAAGCAACCACACCTATATAGTTAAACATTGATAGCCAGAGCAAGGAAGCCCATTCTAAGAACAAATCGTCCTACTGCTTATAAGTACATAGGACCTCTTTCAAGGGAGCCTGGAAAAAGTACCTAAATCTACCCATATTTAAGACGCATAATAAACATTTCGGAATTACAAAATCACGTTCATTATGATGATCGCATGTTTTTTACTCAGGATTCCATGAATGTTTTATTGCTTCAAATTCGCTAAACCGGTCGGAATTCTAAAATCGTAAACAATGGTTCCGTTGTGCGGCGGCGTGGCGTGGCCGAGCACGCCGCGTGCCAGCCGCCGCCCGCCTTCAAACCTCCATTGTGCTACGTTCTGCATGGATATCGTCTATCAACCGGTTCTCAGAAAAATGACATACCATTCTTACATCTATATAAAGTTTATACAAGTATGAGCGTACTCTCAAGAATACTGATTACAATGTCTGGACGATAATGTCATTATTGCGATTCTATCACTTAAAATATTAGGTTTTATGAATTTTCCCTTTATCAAACAGTTATCCATGTACAGTCTTGATTGCATAACCATTTTAAATTATCAGTTTATTTATTTTAGTTAAACTTTGATCATTAAACTGTTAGATCGTGGTAATATCTTCACGCCAATCTTCCCATGGCGGCATATGTCGGCATTCCTGTCAAGTGGATAAATGAAGCGAATTTGTACTAATCTTGAGAACATTTTTTTCTTTGTTCCCAATTCGAATGGTTTGCACATGTTGCAGATTTGCGCTTCTTACAAATACGTTGACCCAGAAGATGTCGTTTCCGATTCAATTTTAACAAAATTTTCTATCAATTGCTGTCTAAGCAATATGTATTTTAATTTTATACAAACTATTGCTTTAGTATTCTAGTGAGTAACTTGTTATAATAGTTGATTATTAATAATGTCGAAACACTAGAGGAAATAAAACACTTAACTGTTCGTACCTACAGCACTATCTTATCAAGCAACTTTAATTAGGTAAGTAGGCCGTATTAACTTGAAGTTCGTATCGACATGCCGCACAAATATACAGACAGTGAAATTGAAAGCATCATTGAAATGTATGTTATGAAAGATGCATATTTATTAGCATTTCAAACAATAATAATTCTAATTATAGCTTCTGAAAGAAATATAGCATTTATAAAAGTGTACTACTTATCTTAGACGTTGAGTTTATATTTGTTAGCGATGAATTATTATTGTTTATTAATAAATCACACCGCTCCTGTAAACTTGTCGAATGAAATATTAATATGTGCACAATTTACGAAATTATTCACAAACAAAATAAATCTTTCCTATTACTAACATTAGTAGAATTGAATACTGTTTCCATAAAAAGCACATGTAATCTGTATTTCCGAGAACAAGATTTGTATCTATTTTTAACAAGTTTACTTAATTTAATAATAGTTTTATGTGTAATACACAAAACAACGTAAATCGCCAAATAGAAAAAGAAGACATGTGAATAACTTAGGCTATAGTTTTATACTTTTCATAATTATTTGTCAGTGGAAATCTACTGTAATATTACACGAGGACTAAACTAGTGTGGTCTTTTTTATAATACTTGTGTACGTATGTATGTTCTAGTTTTACAGCATCATATTGCATGGTGGTCCACTTCATAGAAACTGCCATCTCGTTTAGATATCTCAGCGCCTCCTAGCGGATGTGAACACCATTTAAGACTAGGATCAGGTTTCTAAATGATTCAACAGATAGACTACATAGTTCCCATGAGCGTTTGTTATTATTATGTACTGCTTTTTATACCTTTACGACTTAAGTGGGGTGTATTAATAGAAAAGTAATCAATAAACATCGTGAAACATACAAGTAAGAAACAAGTGCAAGTAAAAATAAACTTTTAATTAAAATATTGAACGATTTTATATTGGCTATTAACTGAAGAAAGTTGGCAATCAAGTTTCATCGTGTGGCGAATGCACACTATTATAGGTGATTAAATCTACTTTCCATCTATTGCGCAAGCGGAAAACTTTTTTCTTATCAATACAAATTGCTATCTATTGATCTAACAGCCTAGATTAATTTAAACGAAGTTAAAATGATGATTATTTTTCGTTTCATGTCCTCGCAGGTCTTCGTATGAAATCATATCTGGTATCCTTCTTTGCACAGACAAGCAGCCTTTTAAAGTCTTCTGTTTTAGGAAGTTCTAAGTACCTACCTATATTCATTTCATATCGCCATAACTCTCAATGACTTAGGTTTCAGTTATCTGTAACTACTAATAAATGCGTCATTACAAATTTGTCGTATAATGCGTCAGGAGTTGCGTGGGCAAACAAGCGACTGCAGTGTGGACAATGAACAGTGGGTCTCCATGCAACGCACGCTCTGCTCTGTCCACGTATAATTATATAATACTGTGCCACTGCCTTCCATTTACTTGAAATAAAAACGATATATTTGTAGCCGAATAAGTTACTGGAATCGTTCTCCCATCTAAATAGTTTTGTTAGTGTTTTGCAGCTAAACAATGAACTAAATGGTAGTTTAATCAGGTTCCCACACAATACATGCAGAGCTAGCATTACTATCTGTCAACTCTATTTAGTATAAATATTGTATTGCGTAATGTTTGACACACCACAACATACAGTCCATTTAGAGGAAAACTCGATTAATAAGCGGACATAAAATCAAGTACTGGTGTGAGTCACCGCGAACAACCCGTGTACTCACGGCAAGCTCGCACACACGTTGGTAAACAACGCACGGCCACTGATTCACGAATTTGTTCCACTGTTATTGTCAAGCTTCGGTATTAGAACATTCAAACGTTACTAGTTAGTTACTAGTGCCTTGTCTTTGTAGGTGCTAGGATCACAGCGGTTAGAGGATAGCACAGGAAGAAGAGAGCCCCGTCCGTACGTTATACCCATCCCGTTGAGATCAGAAATTATGTGCTGTGAAATGTTTAATTTGCGAGCCCACATTAAGTGTGAATGGCTTTGTAGTACTATCTACGTGACACATGGATATAAACCACATGCGATAATGACGATGTTTTGATGCCTACTATGTTATTTCTCTTAACAAAATAAGTAATAAAGTGTTTTTTTAAATACAGTTTTTACAGTAATTTGAATTCTGTTTTTTTATGTCTGTGAATGCAATACAATATTTGTAATATGCTTTTTAAAAATATTATATTTTTATTACATAACAAAATTCCATTTCAGTTTATTCATTTCAATAGTAGATTTATTAACTCGAGCTTGATTAATAAATATTTTACATTTAATTAAGTTAATAAAGCAAATAAACATTATTTAATAAGCAAGAACTGTATAACATATGTTTGCATATTGTTACATAGATTTATAGTTTGTGCATCTATGTGTTGCATCATCAGAGATTATTATTTCTTTTATAGATACACTAGCTGTTGTGCGCGGATTCGTTCGCGTGAAATTAAATAATATACCCTATGTTACTCGGGAATAATATAGCTTTTTAATGGTGAAAGAATTTTTGAAATCGGTCCAGTAGTTCTTAAGTTATTTCAATACAAACAAAAATTCAAAAATACTAAGTTTCTCTCTTTATAATATTAGTATAGATATGCGTTGCTTTCCATTCGTGGATTGTTAAATAACGTAGGAAGTTGCTCTTTTAAGTCCACTTTTTACGTGACATCCTTTAAAAACTTTTAAGGTTTCCTTTCGTCGTAGTTATACGTTATTCGATTCAAGTTAAGTTAGTTGATCGGTCGACAGACAGATATGATTAATAAGGCAATCAACAACCCGTTATAATTTCTTCGTCTTACGAGGTTGATGTTATATTGAATTGTAGCAAAAAGGTTTCGCGGAAGAAGAAATATGATTAATACATCGTTAGTATGTTTTGCTTCATCATTTTGTTTTAGTAAACAACTGCTACACTCGAAGTACATTATTTTTTGAAATAGTAGAGTAGATTTTATTGTAATCTATACTATTATAAAGAGAGAAACTTTGTATTTTTGTTTGTATTGAAATAACTCAAGAACTACTGGGCCGATTTCAAAAATTCTTTCACCATTAGAAAGCTACATTATCCCCGAGTAACATAGGCTATATTATTTAATTCACGCGGTCGAAGTCGCGCACAACAGCTAGTAACACATATGTTGTCCTTAGCATCACATTTTGTATAGCACGTTATATGCTATAGCTATTTTTAATGTCACGTACAACAGTTGCCGGTGTCTTTGTAATTCTATAATCTTGATTAGTCCAGATAACTTTGAGTGCATAATAGGCATGCGCCATAAATTACTAGTCAGGAATTATGGCTCGCTTTGAACTAAGATGGAGTTGCACTTTGTTGTATTATACCACAACGCGCATCTAAAATACGACCGTTTTATTGTGATATCTATTTTGGTACGCCAAATATGACTGATTTTGTAACCGTTACCCTACGGCTTCACTAGACCGAATTCGCGCAAAAAACGAACATTTTACTTCGGCGTAAGGCATTTTTTGCGTGACATCCGTCTAATGAAGCCTTAGGATTACTGGCAGTAAAAGTGATTTACAAATAGTCTATTCATTGAATTTATAAAAACACTTATAAGATAATAACAATGCTTAATACGAAATAGTCAGTGATATTAGCGGCTTGTTATACAACTAAAGTTTTTGTATTGTCAAGGTCAATCGGCCACTTGCCTCACTTCGCCTCGATTTTATTCACGTAGCTAGCGTGTTTGTATGCAGATCAATGACTAGATTTCTATGTTTTTTGTACTGTACCATGTTTCCATTCCCACTTGCCAACTTCCTAACTAGACTATTCAAGTTCTGTACAATCTTGTTTTAAAAGTTATCTACATCTACATCTACACTATTATATAAAATAATAACGTTTTTTATGTTTGTCCCTATATATGCTTGAATCTTTAAAACTACGCAACGGATTTTGATGCGATTTTTTTTTATAGAGTGATTCATAAGGAAGATTTTCATGTATAATACACTAGCGACTCGCCCCGGCTTCGCCCGGGTACAATTCTGAAACTAAATACACTGCAGAAAAACTATAAACGTTGATTATTATAAGAGCCATAATAACAATTGCACCCGTGCGAAGCCGTGGCGGGTCGCTACTAGTATATATAGTGCATTTATTTGGTGGCTGTCGAGCTGACGATTGTATTATGCATGTATTGTATTCTAGTAAACTAAGTATTTTGTTGGAATGCTAAGGTAATGACTCAACAAAAGTTGCTAGTGCTAGAAATTGTATTTAGCAGATCTGTTCCTTACCAAGCTAAACTGAATTGTCTTAGACACTACGTCAAATGTTGAATTAACTTACATCAATGTATAATTCGAATGTTTATGAGATTAAAAACAAGTTACTTGAACCCGATTTTGGCCTGTCTTGTTTGGAGCTATGTGACAGGTGGTTAGTGGATTGCCTTATTAGGGTGCATCTACAAAATAAAAACCAAAGTATTGCAACAAAAACAATAATTTTTCTTAACATTCTTGTACTATTTTGTTATACACAAATACATGTTACATAATAGTTTTTACTACAATTGTAAATTAAAAATCTTTTGAAAACATTGTAAAAGATTAGCTATTCGTAAGAAATTATAGTAATAAGAAAGAGAGAGAAAGATTTCTATTGATCTTTCTTTACCTGGAACATACCTGCGTAAAAATATGGGTTGCTTTAATTTGTTCCGTCAGTCCATCAGGTAGGGAGGTAGTAGCCATTTTCTATAAAATGTACAGTCAAACCTGGATAAGCGATAAACCTCTATAAGCGAGAAACTTGGATTAGACAGAAACCTCTATAAGTGAGACAAATATCGCGGTCCTTGGACTCTCATATATCCATGTTCGACTGTATTTTAATATTAAACATCTTTTTATACATACACAATTTTTTTTGGAAGTTATCATTTCTTTAATCTTTCCGCTCCCTGAACTGGACGGTTGATCGTCAAGGCTGGATATTTGGATTAATAATAACTAAGGATAAAAAATCCTGCGTGTTACTACACTTTTTCATATTACAATAACATTTATAAACAGAAATATTAGTAAAACCATAATTTGTATGAACAAATATTTCTAGTTAATCAGTCAGCAATTCGTTGAACTTTTTGTGACGTCTGTTGTAAGTCGCGTATTTGGTCAAATAATGAAAAAACTCATGATTCAAACATAAACAATATTATTCCATTAATTAGTTAGGTTTTTAATTTTCGTAGCGAATAATTGAGATTAAATATTTTAGTAAATATAACATGTTACATACATAAATATGAACAAAATAAAGAAAAAGACATTTGCGTCTTAATTCGTCGAAAGAGGGGAAAGTGAATGCGTATTTGGAATGATATAAATATCGTTCATACATTCAGCAAAGTGTGATTCCTGTGAGGACAGAGCGGATGGCCACTGTCTGTCATGTCAATGTATGTACTGTGTCAAACGACGCGTTAACTTCGTAGGGTGTGCAGGACTAACGTACAGTTCTATCCAAACTTTATGACAGCTCGTAATTATGCTCGATATGAAGCGCAAAAGATTTTAGGTGTCGACAGAACATAGTGGAAAGGCACACCTTTCAACGCCTTTTTTGTTACAGTGCATCCACCTGCGTTGACTTGCTTTTGGAAATAAACACAAGCTGTCATAAAGTTTGAATCTTTTAATACTATCCGCCCCCTCCTTCTCCCCTTTTGCTCCCTAGTGCGACGCTTTCACGGAATGTTACCGATTTACCTGCTCTCCTTTTATTTCATCGCCCACTGCTGCGCTGGTCCACAAGTTTTTCTGTCTATTTTAGGCGATTTATATATTTGAAATCGTGATATTAACTCTAAACACAAATTATAGATGTTTGCTGATACAGTATACGGTTTGCATAATACATTATAATAATTTTTGTATGAGAACAAGTGGTTGTTTAAATTTTGTACAAGACAAGCTGAGATAAACTGACAGTATTTTAATGCTGCAATTTTAAAAGAATAAATTATAATTCTTCATGAAAATATTTTTTATCATATTATTATACAATGGTTACTTTTTAATATAATAGAGTGGCCGGAACACATGTTCTGCGCTGTTGGATCCGGGTCTCTCCCCTTTGTTGACACTACTTCATACTTGTACAAGAGTTGTTATTTTAAAATTCACATTAACGTATCTGTGTATGTAATATTATTTGTTACTTGATTGAATTTATAACCCTAGGTCTTCATTAGATCGATGTCAAGCAAAAAACTCTGTTCTTATCGTGAAATCGGTCTAATGAAGCCGCAGGGTAATTGGCACAGGCAGAACAACGCGTTAGATGACGGCCTCGAATCTTCTGATTGTAATGCGCGGTGCTACACCCACAACTATTGTTTCAATTATATGAATTACGTATTGAGCTGCATGATTGTTTTATTATTGCACTATGCTACTATAAATAAAATTATTTAATTTTGATCATTGTAAAATTTTCTAACGGGCCTAAGCGCTTAACAATCGGACATTTTTGCCAGGATATTTTTATTTAATTTAACCGACCTAACGTTCATAATAGGATTCAAATTACGTGATTTAATTCATCATGACTAGCTCGCTATTCGTCCCCGCCGAGGCTCTTAGATGGCAATTGGATATCGATTATTATTTAGGGTTTGTTTAATTTTTTAACTGTAGCCATAACCACTGGAAGACATTTCCTATATTTTCACAAAAATCTTCGCTTCGTGTCTTATACAGTCGAACATGGATAAGCAAAGGTCCAAGGGCCCGCGATTTTTGTCTCGCTTATGGAAGTTTCCCTCTGATCCCAGTTTCTCGCTTATGGAGGTAGCTCGTGGGATCAGAGAATGACTCTCGCTTATACAGGTTTGACTGTATTTACAATGCGTACAAACATGCCCCCTTCTGAAATTAAACAGGAAATTGAATGCAAAATGGCAGTCGCTAACTCAATTTTCCTCCAATTCATATTAGTCCTTAGTACTGAACCTAGCAAATCTAAACATCATTGTTATTATATTGTTTGTTATCTGTTACGCAATAGATAAAATAAACTTGGCATTCATTGAGATAAAACAGTCTCGGAATGCACGATAAGTGAGAAAAATGCATACAATAATAGCGTTAGTTTCACTATTATTTGTTTTAAATATTACTAAGAATGTGAATGAATTATAATTAAAAATAATTGTTTTAATAAGTATAAAGAGTGTCATATGGATTAATTAATTTACAATCATCAGGAGATAGGAAAAGATTCAAGGAGATAGAAGTTGTTTACTTTTTTAAATCTTTTAAAAAAAAATCGGTATCCCAAGCTCGCAAGAATAAACCTAGCATTCATTTGTACCACCATCCTTGCACTTTTTAAATAAGTGGCTTCAAACTAAACCAACTTCACTGAACACTATTAAGCCTTGTTCGCACCAGGATAGTATTTTAGTAACTAATAGTATCCGAACAGCATCATTTTAGCACACTAGATTAGTAAATCCTTTGTTCGGATACTTGCTACTCGACTATCCTGGTGCGTACAATGCTTTAGGGTTAGTTCGTGAAAGCATTTAAGGCTTGAAACAATACTTTAGTGCAGTGAACACGTCAGATACGTTTTGTTTATGCACGAAGTAATGTAATATTGTGTTTTAAAATGTTTCCGCGTGGAACAAAGCTAGCAGGTAACCAGTGGGATACGGATTGAAAACATCGAGGCCTGCGCACCTGTCACGTGATACTATTGTTGCACTTCCCTGTGGTACTGTTAGGGATGGCACTTCCTGCGTTTGATTTTATTCTCGTCAATTCAATTTAATTAATTCATATTTGTGATTTTGACAATCATCAGGATATATTCAAATGTGCTGGAGATCAATAAGTTGCCATGATAATATGGTTTTAATTTTTGAAAAACTATTTTTATCTTACGAAAATAAATAATTTGAAACAACTGTTTTGGAAATAAAAATCGATTGTTTCTGTGTAAATGGAATTTCTGTATATTCGATTGAGCTAAACCAATGTTTATAAATCGTTTATGTTATTATTGGGAGCTATTGTTTAATTGTAATAAAAATATAACTGGAAAACCATATATTGGCATTTGCATGTTAGTTAAAAGAGGCATTTTTTGTTTAGATAGATAAAGACAGTGAAACACACTTGTTTGTATGCGGGCGGAATATTGATTACTTTGGTGTGTTATCATTCCGCGGTAGGTGACCTGTATAGGTCACTGATAACTACCAATAACTACCAAAAATAAAACCTAATACATACGATAACCTACATATTTCATTTATCTTTACTATTTTATATTATTTTCATTAATTACGACATCGAATTATTATTTGTTATTCAGACTCATGATATGTAGAAACAAATACCCCAAGTATATGATTAAAAGGGCTAGATTAATACTTCGATGATTTTGCCGGAGGCGTTTTAAAAGTTGATTTAAGTAGAGTTTTGCTCTATTAAATAAAAATTGATCTAATGACACGAATTAAAAATAAATAAAAATAATTTAAAGCTTCAGTAAATAGTTCATAAGCTGGATACAGTAACAAAGGCTCCACAACCACTCTCGTTTTCTCACGCGCGTCACCCTCCGCCGCGCCTGGCTACTCACCTGAAACATATACGCTCTGACCGACACTACAATTACCCACTTTCCGCACAAGCGCAGGTTTCCTGCGCTAATAAAATTACTCCGGGGTATAGGACAGGGGTTTCCGATGATTCATATCCTATTTTATCGATGAACACTTATAACAAGAGTGTATTTAAAAAATATAATATATTTTAAATCGCTTTTGAGTAAAAAGGTTGAAAACCATTTGATTGAAGTACTGTTTTATTAGTAGTTACTTAAAGTAAACTTAGATGAAAGGGATACATAAACATAAAAATGATTTAATTACAAATTCCAGGTGACTAACGTTGTTGAATAACTTATCTACGTTTATTGATTGTCGCAGTAATATCTTTAACACTATTCATATTGTTCAACATACACTGTACTGAACTGTAGTTACTGTGACATGAGAATTAAATAAACATTATATTTTAGTCGAGTGGCCAGTAGCAAGTATCCGAAGAGAGGTTTTACTAATCTACTCTACAAAAATATCGCTGTTCTGACACGTTTAGTTACTAAAACACTTGGTACTTGACTAAAATACTATCCTGGTGCGTACAAGGCTTAAGTCCTACAGTTTTTCCAGCAGTGTAATTATAGTCTTATTAACTCAGTATTGAAAATCTTCTGTGAATGTTTTTGCCACGCTCCATTCATTCCCAGTTCTCGATTAAAGTTCACGCGGGTGAAAAGATGCGATCGACATTACGATAGTTTTTATCTACCATTGTTATGCTGAGAGAACATAACCTAGAAATTTAATTTCTAATCGCATTACACACGACGTATCTAATACCACTTTATAAATTACTTTTTATAGGTTGGTAAAGTATATCACCTCGATTACTACAATATATTTATTTGGTTAAAAAACAGCAAATTTTCATTTTATCATTCGCAAAAATATATTTTCCAGTTGAAATGTGTCATGTATGTTAGGTAAGAATTTTTTTTTCGAACGGTGAATAACCTTAGAATTGATGAGGTGATTATATGTCAATGAACTTTGTTACACATTCAGATCCAGTTTTGTGCGTTCACCAGTTTATGGAAATAGCAAGTGAACGTCATATACCCATGGGAGATCGATAAAATGTCAACGTTCTACCATCGGCAAAGCTCTTACACTAATACACAATCAAGGACATTCAATTTAAGCTCTTATACCTTTTAAATACAATTTATTATGGCATGGACAGTACTAACGCTGATTAACTGCGTCGCTACGTAATCCTATAATGGAGCTTACTGATAGAATGTATAGAAAATGCATTTAGTTGGCTTCCCGTGATTGGTTTCTGTTCAGAGGTTTAACTTTAATTTAAATATTAACATTAATATCTTCGCATTCCTTCAATAAGAGGAAAACTAAAATTAAAGGATAATTTAATAACATATCCGGACATAAAGTCGGCCTAATTGTGAACACAATTATTATATGGAACTTTGTGTTTGAATTAATTGCAGATTCTTGAGTGGTGCTTTTACTTTACGATATGAAAAAATAACGTAAGAAGAGTACAACCCAAAAATATAATACGGTTTAATTATTGTTAAGTGTTATAGTTAATGATCGTCGCTTGTGTATCTATTGATAAAAATATATTGCTGAAATCCTTGCCTTGATATCTATCAAAGCAATTACTTTGACTTAAGTACCTAAGTCGTAAGCACGCGACTTAGCCAGGCTGTATCTATGACGAAAGCTTATTAAATCGATGCTACTTCATTGACTAAACATTGACCTCCTTTGTTTCCAACTTTGTGTAAAGCCTGACCAGGAATATAAGAACTCCATAGGAATTTTATTTTTTATATTCATGGTTAGACAGTTTGCCCTTCAAGGGCAGGATGATGATGACAGTCTAACTTAAATGAAATCATTTAAAATCTTCCTCGAAATTGACTAAAAGATTTTGTAGCTCTACGAGTACATATAAAATCAAACTATCAGGTATCATGTTTCTACATATCATTGTATTTTTCCTCTATATTGATGCTACTTGTCCTGCGTACAACGTGAACTATTTACAGGAATCTTAAGTAATTCATCACAATTCTTATTTTATTATACAACTAGCTGTTCCTCGCGACTTCGTCCGCGTGGAATTAAAAAATATAGCCTATGTGACTCGGGGATAATGTAGCTTTCTATGAGTGAAAGAATTTTTGAAATAGGCCCAGTAGTATTTAAGTTATTTCAATACATACAAAAATACAAATATTCAAATATATTGTACATAGTTTCTCTCTTTATAATATTAGTATAGGTATGTAATAGTTTTAATATTATTTGCATTGTATTTTATTTATTAAGTCTGATTTTTAATCTTTTGTTTAATTTTAAGCCTCTAACTTAAGATAAATAACTAAAATTTTATAAAACAAGGATGTAAAGTTGTGCCAAAAAACACAAACTGTTTTTTAATTCTATCTATTGCAATTTGCAAATAAAAACAACTCCCTCTTTAGGTGTAACTAATCTTGTAACGCGTTAGTATCAGGTAGTGTTGGTAGATGGCGCTGGTAATGTTAACCAATTAACATCCTTATAATTAGTATTAAAAGAACTAACGATAAAAGTCCTAAACAGGCCACATAATTTCCTCAAAGTTTATTCAATTAATTTTAACGCAAAATAAACAAATTCTATGCAAAATTTCTCTTACAATTTGCCTAGGTAAATTCGAACTTCCAGCGTTCACGATTTGTCGGTGACATAACAATAACAAATTCCCTTTACCTATTTTAAAAATAAGTCTATTGTTAGAAAAAGTTACTATAATTATTTATGTAGAAAGAAATGTTATCAGGAAGTTCGTAAGTTCCTTGTTAGCAGTTATAATAGAACGTATGGAAAGTGAAATAGCTATTCGATTCTTGTAGGAGATGATTTTGTTAGGCCATTAAGTAAAGCCAAATTAAGGATATTTTGATTAAAATCATTTCAGGAAGGCTACTCTTTAATCATATTATTAAACATTCTAACTTTATAATACTACTTTTCGGATAATTTAGTCCAAAACCGATGAATAAAAAACGTCCCTCACAAAACCCTATTTCATTCTCAACAAAGTAAAGGAAATCTCTTCAAACAAGTGTTTCGTTAATGGAAACTCTTTGTCTTAATTAATAATTTATTAATTCTGACTTACCACCGAGCGCCCCGTGGTCGGTTGGACGCACCGGCCACGACCGTCGCGCTCCGGCACCCTCGCGCGTTGACCCGCGCCACCGCACCCCTGGGAAAGATTACAATGTACCGACTTATTTGGTGTTACTCACGTAATTTATTGCTTCCGTTTACCTTTGTCCTGTCTTAGCAGGGCTTTATAATAAACTAGGACCCTTTTTATAAGTGTTATAAAATAAATATTAAAAAAAAGTGCAGTTTTCATTTCAAACTGCTTTTCTTCCGAGTCTGATTTAGATAAATTATTGAAGAGCCTTTAGATGGTTCAAACATTTAAATTATAATTTCAAGTATAATACTGATTATCTATTGGTTGGATCTATAATGAATACGATGAGTCAACTTACAGATCCATAAATTAATAACTTTCAAGGTGTATAAAAAAATTGAATCACACTTATGTGGTAGTACAGGTGTTATGATTATTTGCTCGGCGTGTGAGGTGAGCTCAATGGCCAGGTCGCGCGGGGTGCGGCACGAAGGGGGGTGCGGTCGAGCGCCCCCCGCCCCGTCTCGCGCAGGCCGCCGCAGCCCCGCGGCCGGCGCACGCGCAGAAAGTCGAGCCAGTCGCCCGCCGCGCAGCCTCCGGTTTGTTTACATCCTTTGTAATTGGTGACGTTTATGATAAAACATCATGTGCAATGTTAATCATAAGTGAAAATGTTATTTAACAGTGACAGCTTACTTGATTTTGGTAGTGTTAGCGCGGTTTTAAGTGTCGAGTTAGACGGTCCGAGCGCAAGAGCTATTTGCATTGTGCAGAAAGGTTGCACGATCCCCTCTTCTGTAGTTATTGTGCCGGTGAAGGCGATTGCGATGTGGTAGCCCCACGTAGGACGTGGTACTCGCGATTACATGCAATGTAAAACAAATTCATTGCAATAATTTAAACAAACATTTTAATGAATGTTACATTTTTGTGAAGTCGTTGTGTTTAGCCTTGATGTGGAATTCGATTTGAGCCTATGCAGTGTAGCGTGACCGTACGCCAGACAAGTTCCTTAGCCGATTATACACAATAACGCAACAAACGATAATGCTGAATTCATTTGTAAATTGTAATGTTTTAACACAAAGAGGAATGTTACGTTATCAGCGCGTTCAAATATTTCCTAATTCACAAGTGAGTCTTTAGTCAATGACAAAAAATTAACATTATAAGTACTAGTTCTGTGATCCCTTATTATATTAGGTTGGTATATCGCTCGTAATTGTGTAATTTTGTAAGTGTTTTTATAACCTACGTATATAATTCTTTTCTCTATTTAGATTTTTTTTATTTGACTAAAGGTAGTCTTGGTATTTTTCTACTAATACTCTACAAGAACAGCTTGATAACATAGTAATAAAATTGCTTCACTTCGCAACCGATCTAGAAATCTAGATGTCCAGTTAGAAATCAGGCTCAATAGGATGCTGCTGTTTTTACAATCCCTACCGTTTGAAGGTGACGGGTACAGAATACACAGACTTATTAGAATTAATATTTTACAAAGGCTGTGAAAATTAACCAGTTTACACAATGACATCTCTGGCAGTGAAAATATACCGTTTCATGCGAAACTTTTAATTCCATTCCCCCTGTAATTAGAAATTAATACGGGTAGGTTCAAAAAATTATTTTAATTTTATTATCATTATACACAGTAGGTATACTTTAACTATAAACTTACAGATATTCAAGGGATAGAATGAGTTATATATATTTCCTTAACTTGCCGAATCACATGTTAAGTCTCCTCGTCTTAGCGTAAGGAAATATTTTTAGTACATACAAGAAATGTTTATACAGTATGTTCAAAAACTCCCACGTTCGAGGGATCGGTTGTCCTCCACCGTTGACAATGGCTCGCTCCGAGCCGATGCAATGTAGAAACCGAGTCGCATTGAATTACCAATTGTTCAAAGATTTACAACAGAAAAAAAACAGAACTGTAGAACATTCATTACATGAGTATGGATCGGAGCATTATGCAAACTACCCGACGATATTATGTTGGTATTCTTTTATGAATTGTAGATGAAGTGTATGAATAATATAGTAGGCTAGATCTTGAGACAATACGAGTAGTAAGGGCCAAGCCCATCGCATTATTCAAAGAACTCAACAATGCGTTTGCAAACATGTTACTAACATTTCAAATAAGTCACTTAATATCCACACAATGATGACGTGTAATACTTTTCATATAATTTACGGTTTAAATTGATACAATGTGAACTTCAACTAAGTAAAAAAATGTTTTTTTTAATGAATTCTTTGATCTTATTATAAAATGTTATCTTATAAAATCCTTTGTAGCTTATATTTATTCAAGTAAAGAATTAAAAAATACTGCACACGGTGCGTCTTATGTTACACATACGGGCTCTAATAACATTAAAAATGGTAAAGTTCAACATGACGCACAATGGTATACCCAAGTGCAGATACCAAGGTTATAACTTCAAATAGTACATTGTAATGAACGTGTTTTATTAATATGACTAGAGATATAGAATGCTCTAAAAATCAGGGAGCATCATGGCCAAGCGCTTGTTTGTTAGAATTTAAAAAATACGTATGTTTATTTTCTATTTTCTTCTGAGAGTCAACAAGGCACCTAATTATTTTATTACAGACGCCCCTTTCACATTCATTAGAAAACTTAACAACTCACTACTTTCTTCGTTCCATTTGCTCACGGAGCGATGTGTCGTCGATGAGTTACTCGAGAATGTGCCGATCTCTATCTATGTCTCTCCATCCTCCTTAACTGGCAAAGATTGCCTACGATTAGTTAACAAGAGCCTTGCAGAATTTGTGCGCGTCTTGCAATTTTGATTGTAGATAGAGCTCGTATAGGCGTGAAGTAGAGGGGATGCCTAGATATCACGATAACGGCCCCTAGCGCCAACGCGACCGCACCGTACTCGCTCGCCTCTATATATTTTTTCCGACTGCAAGGCGGTACTGTTGACTTAGTTGAAGCTTATCTAGTTGTGGTTCAGTCATGCTTAAGTTACATCCTAGTTCCTTCTAAAACTTTGTGTTTATTAGTGTAAAATTAATAAAGTGTTAGTTCGCCAACTTCTATAGTTACCGTTTTGTTTGTTGTCAATTATTTTAGTGCTAAAATAGTCGTTCAGGTTGCAAAACGAAAAATTTGCCTTATTTACATAAAAAGTGTTTAATAAAATGCATCGTTGTAGTCCTTTGGTTAAAGTTCAGTGAGAAAAAGTAATGTGCTAATACTGTTCGAAATGAAAGACTCTGCGCCTCGTTGCGAGGATGTCGCCGATAAGTTGGTGCGTCTGTTCGGCTGGCGGCAGACATACCCCGTGCAGAAGCTGCAGAAGAATCTACTGCCTAAGAACAGTGAAGGGGTAAGCCTGAACTTCGAACATATACGTAGATTATAACTACATCATTTATCGTAAACCATGTAACCAATGGATCATTGTATACTGTTACTTGCGGAAGGAGTGCTTCTTGAATTTACTATAAGATCAAAACTTGTTTACGTAAACTATATCGGACACATCTTGCGCACGTACCTCTCGAACGTAAACTGCATTCATTGTGTCCAACATATAGTGCATACAAATACTCCTTGCTCTTGCAACCTGGTTGGCATACTTGAAGGAGTATCATCTATATTAAGTAATAATGTGTTAAACTATGTGTAAATGACATTTACTTGTATTTTAGAACGTCGATTGTTGTAAAAACAAGAGCAGTAACTTATGCAAGACTTGTTTGTAATGTTGTAAATATTTGCACCATGATATCTATAGTGAAAGGCAGGTAGAACCTTATCTTCAATGGCCGTTATTTGCTGTAGGTGCCTTCGAATAAAGTAGGAGTTAGCGATTTTGTGGAATAATTACCAAGTTTCCATGGTAAGTTGGTGGAGCGAGCTAATCTGAAATTCCATTATGATACGCACGAGCCAGCTGCAGTGACACACGCTAATTGATAGCGCGATAACACCGCTGATAAGAGAACATTACAACACCTAACATTAAAAATATTATCGTTAATATTTTAGTCATTGAAATCCGTGGTCGTTGAATTCGGGACATGAGTTGAGCTGGTCGAACAAAAAAAAATCTAAATCAACAACTAAAGCTATTTTTTTGTCTTTAGTTAAATTGATGAGTTTTGTACATGAATATGTTCTATGTAATATGGTATATTTATTAGGTCTGATGGGTATTTGAGCCGAGGCATTGTGGTCGCACAAAGCCGTTTCCTGTGTATTCTGATGCCTGACAATTCATGCCTGCTCGGTACACGGACAATAATTAAAAAGATAACGAACGATGATCGCATTCCCTTGTCACATTTTTAATTTGTTTTATTTTCAACTGCGCAATGTACTGTTTTAAACTGTCAATTGTTAAACGTGACTTATACGTGATTAAAGTAAAGATAAATAGCTCTGTCGTTTGTTTTTAGTGTCATTATTAGTGGCTTTGACAATATTAGTTATATGTTGGTGTAGCTAATGTTAAACAAAATGAGCCCACTTTCACAGAATAACGGGGAGAAGTGCGACTAAGTACAGCTGTGATACTTGATGATTTGTTGGAATATAGAAAATTACAGCAACTAGTAATGGATTATTTTTTTTTCCTATAAAAATTTAAAGGACAATTTATATTATGATTAATTCGTTCCAATCTCCCCTTGTCACTATCAGTTGAATACAAATGCAAATACTACTTGCGCGATACACATGCGTAAAAAATCTTGTGATCACAAAACAGGTTGTAAGCAAAATATTTTGACAAGTGCGTCGATACGCACTTGACAGTTTCTCACGCCTTCCTGTTTATTGAGCACTTGACAAGCATTGAACGTGACTTAGCCTAGAACTTCTGTTGATAACGAATATTTTTGTTGAAATGTACGAACATGGTTCATATTAAAGTTATTTGAATATTAAATTAATAAAAAAATCCCTTTTATGTCGGAAATAACAGGTAGCACAGCGCACACATTTCTTCATGGAGTGAGTTTTTTACGATGTTCTAGAAAAATCACAAACCTTTATATTTAAGACAGCATTTTGCCAGTTTATCACGAGCCCCAATAAAGTGTGAATCTTATAATACTACATTATGTCAGTTATGCCTCATACACACTAGGATAGTATTTTAGTCAAGTAGCAATTAACATTTATCCGAACAAAGGATTTTCTAATATATTCTACTAAAATGTTGCTGTTCGGATAAGTTTAGTTACTAAATTACTACCCTAGTGCGTAGGTTTAGGCTTAAACGAGTCCGAACAGTAGTAAATCCTTTGTTCAAATAAATGCTACTTGCTACTTGACTAAAATACTATCCTGGTGCGAACAAGGCCTTAGCGCGGTCGGTGAGGTGTCCCCGTGGGCGTCAGGTGACCGTACACTCAGCACAGTTTTAGCGACTTCACAAACAACCGTTACTGCGGTGCACTTTTGTTCACATTCATGTGAACCAATAGCTAATTAACATTCTTAGTCTTAGCTCTCAATACCGTGAACACCATGTAACGTCTATTCAAGGTCTAAAGATTTTTTTACCTACTAGAAAGTGGGAAAACGTAGACTACAGAAGTAGTATTTGTTAAAGATGTTCTTATTCGTTCCCCTCTGTAGAGATAATTAAGGTGAAATCGATTTCGGAAAAATCGTAAAAATTGTATAGTAAATGTACCAATAATTGATACTATAGTGGCGGAAAAGCGCTATTTTCTTCGTCACTTTTAATCCATTGCTAGTAGAAACTTTTGTAAAAGTTAATAATATTAACCAGTCCTTCAAGCAACTTATAATACACCTCAATTTATTTTAATTCATCTTTTATTAATTTTTAAGATTTTTTTTCCAAACCTCGCAAAATGCAGTAGTAATTGATAGGCGTCTTTTTGTTTGCGGTAGTAATTGACAAGGCAAAATCGATATAGTGGCCCAATAATTGACAAGGTGATTGCTCTTATTTTAACCAACTTAATATTGTTATATTAAGAAAGATTGAAGTCCAATAAATATTTTATTTTAATACATAATAAACATAAGTATGCTTGTGATAAAATATTATAAATAACATAAATTTGTTTAAAGCAAACATTGGTAAATATAATATAGGCGAAAAACGTTATACAGGGTGTCCCGTAAGTCGACGCCAAAACTGAAACAGGTGATAGAGGAAGTCCTAAGAGACACCAGAAAAATATAAAAAAAAATCTATGTCTAATAGTTTATGAACTATAGCATGTTCTAAATTTTCGAAAAAAAGTACACCCTGTGTTGGTTTTTAGCCTGCAGTAGCTATAACTCTTTACTTTTTAAAATTTTTATTTTTGTTGTCTAATCTTAAATAGTGTTTGTATAACCTATTGTTTAAAATTATAAGCTAACTGCTACAGATTAGAAGATAATGCCACTTTTATCCGAACTATAACGGAACGATTAAATATTCGCCCAACTTTAAATGACTGTACTGAAAAAAAAATGTACCAACGCTAGTATGGCACGTCGCGCGAAAAGTTGGCGCATTTAATAAGGATTCTAAAATGGTACAGCACTTGCTACATTATTTCTTACATAACAGAGAAAAAAATATTTTTATTCAAAAATCGCAATTTTTAAAAAATCTTTTTATCTACTAAAAGTGATTTTAGTGTAATGAAAGTCATTGAATGCCACTTCTAGTTTAAATGGAAGGAATAGGCATTCCATCATGAGCGAGGGAGATAGATACTGACGTTTTCGAGAGTTTTTTTTTGCGATAAATTTTCCATATTTTTTAAACAATTATAATTGGGATGCTAAAAATTATAAAAAAAGCATGTTCGCTTTCCTTCAGCTCCAATCCAACTAACATCTTCTCAAAAATTACCGTTATAATTATCGTTATAACGATACAAAGTTACAAAGTACACTTTGAACACACATAAAAGCAGCTGAGTGTAAGATCTGCCGATCTGGACGACGGCCACGAACAGACCGACGTGAAAGACATCGCTCGACCAAGCCAACGGCTCCAGAGAAAGAAAAATCTTAATCCCAGTATTTTTTATAGCAAAAAAAAAACACTCGAAAGCGTCAATATCTGTCTTACTCGAACTTCATGGAATGCCTCTTCCTCCCATTTAAACTAGAAGTGGCAATACAATACAATTCGTTACAGCAAAATCACTTTTAGTAGATAAAAAGATTTTTTTAAAATTGCGAATTTTGAAGAAAAATATTTTTTTCCCTGTTATGTAAGAAATAATGTAGCAAGTGCTAAACCATTTTAGAATCCTTATTAAATGCGCCAACTTTTCGCGCGACGTGCCATACTAGCGTTGGTACATTTTTTTTTCAGGACAGTCATTTAAAGTTGGGCGAATATTTAATCGTTCCGTTATAGTTCGGATAAAAGTGGCATTATCTTCTAATCTGTAACAGTTAGCTTATAATTTTAAACAATAGGTTATACAAACACTATTTAAGATTAGACAAGAAAAATAAAAATTTTAAAAAGTAAAGAGTTATAGCTACTGCAGGCTAAAAACCAACACAGGGTGTACTTTTTTTCGAAAATTTAGAACATGCTATAGTTCATAAACTATTAGACATGGATTTTTTTTTATATTTTTCTGGTGTCTCTTAGGACTTCCTCTATCACCTGTTTCAGTTTTGGCGTCGACTTACGGGACACCCTGTATATAGCGGGAGCGCTCCATAGTATTGTGACAGCATGCATTTAATAAGGGGTATCAATTACTAGAACACGATCAATTTTGGTTCTAGTAATTGATAACCGTTATAACTAAATAAATAATTCAAAAATCAATTAGAAAATTAGATAATAGAAAGAATGTTTATAACAAAATGTAGTTCTGGTAATATTTTTCGATTCAAAAGTGCTGGTTCCATGCTAAACCCTCGCTAAACAATACGCTCTCTTAACAAAACACGTAAGAAAAGTGACAAACGAGGAGCGCGCACTGCCGTAAAATGCAATATTATTAATAAATAAGTATTATGAATAGAAATTACTGATTTTGATTTTAAAATACAAATAACAGATAGTTCTACTATTACTTTATGTGTAAATAACATGAATAAAATTACCAGATATTTTATTATAAGATGTCAAACTCCAAATTATCAATTACTGGGTCACTATCAATTATTGGTACATTTACCTTAGTCATTTTAAACTAATTACAATATTCAGAATTCTTTACTAACTCTTAGGGGATAGGCTCCGCGCCCCTTGGTGGGGACGTATAGTGAGCTGGTGATGATGGTGATGAATTCTTCATAGATATATTTCTGAACTTATGTCAAGTAGGACATAAATATGTTAGGTTAATAATTTTGTTAACTTAATGGAATAATTATAACCTTTGCTGTCTCTCAGTATGCAGAGGATAAAAAAATACGATCCACCTCCCACGCCATCCGTGCCGATTCATCTTTGTTACTATTACTAAGATTCATAATTAATCTGCTACATATATGGCGAGTCAAATAATTATTAATGTAAACGATGTAAACAAACTAAAAAAGAATTAACAGCTATAGTCCATTATCCAGTAAAGGGGGTCACTGACCTTTTTATTCGTATAAATATAAGTTACTATATTACAATTATATTAATTTAATACTATATTATGTACCGTTTATGACCTTATAAAATACCTAAAATATATCTTTTTCATCTCGAATTATCATATATCACAGTTTGCAATATAAAATTTACAGTCAAACCTAGATAAACGAGAATTATTCTCTGGTCCCGGCGGACAATCTTTATAAGCGAAAAACCGGATAAGAGAGAAACCTCTATAAGCGAGACAAATATTGCGGTCCCTTGGACGCTCGCTAATCCATGTTCGACTGTATTATTGAACAATTTTCATACTTTAAAGCTAAGATAAACAAAATGTCAAATATTACGTTTGAAAACAAATAATATTGATTGTTAGATCTCGATAGTTTTCAGCGAGTGCACCTGAGACCTTGATCTGAATGAAGATCATTAGTTTCTGAAGACCATTAGACGGTGGAAACGATTTCAAAGTCGCTCAACACTTCACCAGTGTTGCCCGCGCCGCCGCCTCGCGCGATTGTGTCACGCGTTCTGATAAGAAAATAAAAAAAAAATCGAACCAGTGTTATATGTTTAAAAATTGATATATTATGTGTATTGGTGCTTAATGTAATATTATTATTGATCAAACATATTTATTTCGTACTATGTGTTATTGCAATTTAAACTACCTATTCGAAATTGATTAAAAAACAATAAAAAATACTTTTGTTTCGTTCCAATATAGTGTATCTGATAACCAGAGTATTATTTGCGTAGAAAGTTGTGTTCCAAGTTTATATATTTTTTTCGTGTCTTTATTTTATTTCATATATTTGTATGTTTACGAGGATTGCGAAGAGTGCAATGCAATAAGCACTTAGTGTGTTGTAGGCATTTGCATAAGAATTTGGCGAACCACCTTGAAATACTATCACTAGTGTTATTTAAAACTTTGAAATTATTGTCTATCGATACAATGGTCGTACAGAATATAACTAAGAATGGGTTTACAAAAATACATCCTTCAATGAAAACTTAACTTAATTTGATTCGATTATCTGCCGATATGCAGTCCCATAGTGCATCTGTCAGATCTCTGAATAAAGGGACGATGTTATGTCACAACTCTGAGTGAGAAAGTCAGGTGATAAAAGTCAAGTATTGTAGAAAATGTTTTTGAATTACTTTCTTTATTTTGGCAATGCTATAATCATCTAATAATCTCATACAAGTCTTCGATATAGAGTTGTTGACGTATTGAAGTCCATCTTTTATTCGTTACGCGTGACGCACACCACCATAACCGCTTGCATTTCCGTCGCCATAATCCGTATTAGGGCGCGAACAAATTGGATGACAACGATAATAAAATTCGATTCCATTCAAACTTAGGCAAATTAATTCCAACTTATTGAACATTCTTAATCCCATTACATCTCAAAACAACTTTTCATTAGTCATAACTAAAAGTTGTTTGAGATAACATAAGTCGTACTAAGATTACAACTTTTATAGATCAACGTGTTACGTTGAAAGCGTCGTATCGTGTTTGTAAATATTAGTAGAATCGTATTCGTTAAGAGATAAAGGATTGAATATATTATTTAAACTATGTAACAGCTATAGAACCAGGCAGCATAAGTAGAAAGCTGCATAAAATAAATCTTCATAATTAGAAGGTCACCAGACATACAATTGCATATTGTGTAAACATCTGTTTATCTGTGACTTCATGACATCGAGAACTTTTATGGTATCTGCATTATAACGGTAATAATATGCATTAATCTTTAGTCGCGCGGAAGCGATTTTTTTTCACTATTCTCGGAAGAACATTGCGTGCTAATGCATCGCTACCGATTGCTGCATTCCTGGTATTCGCGTCTTACACACGTACGGCGCGCAGAGCACGCATCTCATATTATAAAACAAAACTGAATAAAACTGTTTTCCAACTCACCCAGTTCTCGTTCGGTAACTATGTTATTGAAAACTATTGACCGTGGTCGAATTATTTCCTTGCGTAAAAAAATGTTTAGTACACGGCATTGTTGTATTTTAAAAGTACAATTACATTTATAAATAGATCTCTAAGTTATATAAGTAAATAAGATTGCCCAAATCGTAGTGACAGAAACCGAGACCAGAGACATGTGTGTCTATGAGTTGCGAGCCACTGAGGCCGCATTTGGTCAACGGCGCACGAAGGCCAAGGCCTCATCCGCTAACCCGATATAAAACGATTAGAGGTTAAACGGAAAACGACCGCCCATTGTAATAGATAAAGCTGGATCTATTTAATTTTATAAGTCACTGAAATAATTCGATTAATTTGAGAATTGCACAATGAAACATACAATTATTACAACGTGATTCGAAATTATTAAAGAAAGTTGTTTACGAGTACTTTATTCATTTAAAATCTCGAAGATTAGGAGAAAATAGATATCAATATTAACTTTTCTTTCATATTTTTATGAGATATAATAAGCACCATTACTCATTTAATAGTTTTTTTTTTATAATAACAGTATTAATGGATTGTATCGTTAGTCGAGTGATCTCATTCATGTTTAATCGTTTCACAACTTAATGAAGTAAGTGGGTGAAATCGAGTGTCAGTGATGTGAGGATTTATGGTGATGGCAGTGATGGAGGGAGAAGCAGTGCCCGTGCCTCCGCCGAGGGTCAAGAAGCTCGCTCGCTTAGCGGCCCGCGAGAAACGAGACCAGAGAACTGTTACTTGGGTAATTATACTGAAAAGAAATACAACTACCTAATGGATCATGGAATTATTATGAAATAGCCTTTATAATAGGCATTTGGAAAACATTAAAATATATGAGTATTGAAGGTTAAATACTGAAAACATTTGTGGTGGAAAATATTCTCATAATTAGTCCAATCACGACTAAGGTTGAATATTTAGACGTATTCGAGAATGTTCTTGACTTGAGTTATTAAATGCACGCAATTACATAGCGAACGTAGTTTCTAGTTTGATGAGATTGTTTTAAAGACATAGTTTATACAAAGTTGACGTGGTGAATGTTGCAGCAGTTAGCGAGACACGTAAAAGTATCAACATTTGAGTGAATGGAAAAATTAACTTGCTACGTTTATATACTTTCCACATTTATTGCTGAAACTTGTACATTCTAGTTATTTTATATAAATAATAACACTTCTCAGTACATTCATTGGTCTAACGAAGTTTAACAATAGAATCCCTACGATTTTTCTTTACGCTAAATTATGTATATCTCTTGTCGTCTATAGATGCATGTTATGTGTTGAATGAGGCAGTCGTCTAATCAGATTTGCATCTAAGTATTTATGATATGCTAATTACCAAGTCTTATGTCCTTATATTATTTTCCTTTAGTTATCAATGTGTACTGACATCGAGCAATCAAAAATATACTTTAACAATATTTTCATGCTTCAGATATAAATAATGCAGCACGATTATGTCGTCGACACGCAATCAGTGTGGCCATGGAAATATGTTTTGCTGACCAAGAGAACGATACAATATTATATAAAACATGTATTTGTACCAGTAAGGAATTCTAAAATACAAAATTGTACTTTGTTTATGAATAAGTTGTAAAAATGACTGTGAATTTACAGTGCTGTAACATTCCTACAAAGACATAAACTATAAACCTCTTTCATTCTCTCTCAGCTATCTATTATACCTTATTTATAAGCATAATACACAAACTTACACGTGGCTTAATATAAAACTATTCAAGAATTAAATTTAATTCAGAATAATATTCTGACATCGGCTGATATTATTCAGAGTTAGTGATGTAGAGCGCACAAAGGTTCGCGGACAGGCTAACAAAATGGCTGATGAGCAGACAAAAGATGCGAAGAACGTATCGACATACACGATGTTCAACGCCATTGAATGAATTGAAAGGCGCAAATAAGGCGTGGGAACGTTTTCACATATGCCTCGAGTTTAATCATCGCATGATAAAAACAATTTAAATTCGCTAAACCAACAACGATGTGAATCTTCACGGTATTGTAATATTGTAGGCTTAACAATTTTATGCATGTGTGGGCGTTACACTTTAGTTTCTGCTATTAAAACTGTGATGAACTCTCGTGATTATCTCGTCAAGTAATTAGCTAACAAATCCTACCATATTACCAAATAATTATGACCTACGGTAATATTGGTAAAATTTGTTAGTTAATGAACTATGTTTAATTACACCATTTATACCAGTTAGTTTTTATACCAGTTCATACTGATAATTGTGGTCAAAGTTGGTAGCTCAGTACCTACAAATAATTTATTTACTTTCCAGGGTCCAGAGACATGGGTGGGCGTGCGAGCATTACGCGCGAGTTCCGGTGGGATCCTGGACCCGGACGACCGCGTGTGCGACGTGGCGGATGACCGCGAGACGCTGACCGCGGAGTGCCAGGCGCAGCACCGCGCAGCGCAGGCCGACGGGGCCAGCGGCTCCTCCGCCGGCACCGCCTCGCCAGATATGTTTCGAGTAAGTTTACTTTACATTTTAGACCTTTTAACTTTCTCTGCGGCTTTATTAGACTGAGTTCGCGATAAAACGGACTTACGCTGAAGGAAAATCGGTCTAATGAAGCCCTAAGGTTAGTAATATACTAACCACGACTAGTCCCGCTAGATTAAAGGGATTAATAAAGTACGAAATAATAAATTAATTAAACGCTCATCCCAATAACTCAAGTAAAATTAATGTTTGTTTTTTGTATATTCCGTTTTATTTTATTGTAATAAGAAACTAAAAATTAATAATTAAATAAAAGATAGAAAATCAACTAGGTACGTTCTTTTCATCCTAAGGCTTCATTAGACCGATGTCACGCAAAAAACGGCCTTACGCCGAAGCAAAATCTTCGTTTTTAACGCGAATTCGGTTAAAAGAAGCCGTACGGTAGGTGGCAGAATGTCGATAGCATTTGTCACTAAAATTAAAACTATAAAAATCCCGGGAAAACATTTCCAGACATGTCACAACTTGAATCTGGAGTGTCGAAGAAAACTGTGTTTGTCGTAAAATTAGTTCAGTCACTTTATAACATGTCGTCTACAAGTAAACGTTTTTCAATTTGTTTTGATATAAATATGGGCTCGTGTTTATCCGACTGTTGCTACGGGAATTCCGAAATAAAGGTATTCTCTATAATATAATATTACTATGTCTTAGAAAAAGCCAATAAAATATTTATCATTGTAGGTCTGTAGTTAGTTGTAGTAATATGATTTGGTATATTTTGGCTAATTCTAAAAATCTACTAAGTTTTGTACCTAACCCAATTTAATTTTACGTTTAACCAAAATAAGCTTATACCAGGCTATCATATTCCAAAGTAGTGTTTAATTTAAAGTAGACTAATAAGATTACATCGTCCGTCGTCCGCTAGGCAATGGCACTTAGTATAATTTAAGCTCATTACACATTTTTGCGCATTTAAATTATTCACAGACAGGCTTTGTCCGCTTATAACAGTACAATGACAGCCACCAACCGCAACACTTACATTACTATTGTTTTTTTTTTTCATTTGTATATTCAAATACAAAAATGCATTCGCGTCAAATATAGGCTATTATATTTTCCTATTGCTAGGAAATAGATACATCGGTTTCGACTCAGACTTTTCCGATGGATTCGATTTTTTTTAAAGTCTCCTTTTAATTTTTTACAAAATATTTAATGGGTTAAAGCGACATTAATAACATTTAATAATTAATTATCAGTATAGTTTGCATATTTCAAAGGTTAGAGATATTATGAGCTGTGGTACACGACCAAAGGAGTAGGCAGAGTGTCAAGGGCATACAAAGTTGTAAATAGTCACGCTGTACCGTACCGCTGGGCTAAGGGGTGCCCTTACGCC